>JAECUM010013492.1:0-57391 GCA_016617855.1 Megalonaias nervosa | reverse complement strand
ATATAAATATATAAACGAACTATCGCCTATCATTCATCTAACTTGAATCCGAAACATCACTATTTGACGAAATGTGTCGTTTTTGTTTGTTTTTTTTGTTTTGTGTCCATTGTTGTTTTTGTAATTTTCTGTTGATTTCTTCTTTGGTATTTTTTTTAAATATTCCGTCTTTTTTTAAATACTTGATGACAATAAATCGTCGGCGTGAAAACCGGAATAAAAATAAATATCACGTCAGTGTAACGTAAGTTTTTGTTGAGATATACATAAATCTATGTGGGTCAAACTTAGATAAATAGGCATTCATCTGCACGGGATGTAGGTAAAATTTCGACAAGTAGACTTTTCTCAGCATGTGATTATGATAATTTGAGCAAACACTCACAGGCTTGATGGAATTTTTCATTGTTCCGACCAACATCCATAAATTTTCGCATACTGTGACCAAACAAAAATATTTTTATCATTTGGACTATGAAATGATACGATGATATTCTAATGATCTGTCTATATTCCACCTTAAATTGACCATCTTGTTCACTGACGTACAGGAGAGAGAGAGAGAGAGAGAGAGAGAGAGAGAGAGCATTTCATCTTAGATGTAGTGTATCACGACCTTCATTTGACCCCCGTTTCAAGATGGCTGCCTGCAGAGGAAAGTCAATGTTGACCGTAAGATAAATTATGTACACTAGTTTTAGCATAAATACTATTTGGGGGATTTTTATAAAAATAATTACTGATTAATCTTTTGAATATTTTCCTTCCTCAGCGACAGGCATGGAGACTCTTCCAGAGAAATTTCAGCCGAACGACTCTCGTGGCAGCACAGGTCAGTTTCATTTTCATTTTGTTCTGTGCAATTTATCAGGCTAAACCAGCATAGCCCATGGATAGAAAGCTGTCTACGCCACAGAATATAGTTTAGTCACTATTAACTGTAACAAGTCTCTTGACTGCAATATTATCAGTGGACAGGTGATGTATGCTATTTCACTTTCTAGCCTGGGTACCCAGCGCAAGTTCACCTACACTTAGTCCTACATGTAAGACCTCGACGCTGATATTTATGTTTTGGGTAGCACTAAAACATAAATAACATGTGATACGTCTTACATTGTAGGACTAACCTGCACTTAGTCCTTCAATGTAAGGCGTCTCCCCTGATGAATGTGTTTATTTAGGTCGCCTAAAAGGGTTAGGGTTAGGCGACTAAAAAATACACATATAAGGGGAGGCTTCTTACACAGTAGGACGAACCTGCATTTAGCAGTTTACTTATGTTTCAGGACTCTTGCAGCTCTTTTAGTTGCACAAGCCTGTCACGAGAAAGCACGTCTTCAGATATAGCGGCACGTTCTAATACAGTGGCTAGCTTGTTCAACACAATTTTCAAAATGTTACAAAACACATATAAACCATGCATTTTTTTTAAGTTAATGTCTGGATAAGTCAAAATTTGAAATCCTTTTAAAAATATATAAATGTTTAAATGTTTAATGAAGTTTTAAAGTTTGATCATGAAAAAAAAAAAGATGTGTGCCAAAATGTACTCATTGGTGCATTGGGTAAAGTTCAATTTGTATGCATGAAAATTTCTCAGGATAGCAATGAAATTGTAAATAAAGTTCAAAAACTCATTTAAAATAAAAAATGTACATAAATATAACAGACAAATAATTTTCCTATTCCAAGAAGGTCTACACACTGTCAAAACGTTTTCAGTAAATATACATTACCATAAATTAATCAAGTGGATATAAACAATATTGCCTCTACAATCATTTTACATTTTAAATTTAAGTGTAAATAAATTTAAAACATAAAATAAGTTACTGCTTGCACATACTTTTGACAGCACTGGTACTTAATTTTTCTAATATCATTCCTTTGTAATTTAACCAAGAATATTATTTCTGATAAGATTATATTATCAATGACTGTTATTATTTGATAACTTTTTGGTCTCAGTATACGTTTAAAACAGTATATCTATCTCATTTATCTGGTGTGACAAGTACCAGAAGTAGGATAGAGTTCTCAAGGGAAGTAATTTGTTTATAACTTTTGAGGAGGTTTGGATGGTGGATATTGTGCACTTGGTTGGCAGAAAACTGCAGCATTTTGATGAAAATGAAGTGTGCTATATATGCAGACAAATGTTTTAATTTACTTAAAAACTATGTTCTTTTTGGTTCTACTGCATACAAATGGAGTATGAAAGTGTTCAAGTTTGGTCTTTTTCAAATTCATTAGAAATACATGTGAATAAAATACAATTTTAGAGTGCTTATTTTTAATGTACTTACCCTTTGCTGCAGAGGTAATGACTGGTTGCTCATTCCAAGCTTTCCATCTGATTTAGTATTTATTCCAATTTTTTTGTTTGTTTCAGACATGTAGGTTTTGTATGATTCTCCAATATGGCATCCTAAATTCACCTTAATTTTTCTCAGCATGTATAACTTGTGCATTGCAGTAAATAATCAAAATGAAGTATCTGTTATTTAAAATGTATATTTATATGTTTCAATCATTCCATTTCAGACATTTAATACTGAAAAATATTTATACAACTCAGTTAGATAATCAGTGTAGCTTGCATTTTGGCAGGTACAAATGATCATAGCATGAGAACCATTGAAGAGGCTACTGAGTCATTTAAATTTTTGTTCAGTAAATTCACCATGCATGACATCTGAATAATCTTATGTAAACTTAATGTCACAAAGTTAGCATGGTTGTGAATATTAACCATTTGAAAGATAAATCTGTTTAGGGTTAACAAAATCATAATTTCCTATACATGTACAAAATTTAAGTATGTGAAGTAATCCCATGCGGGCCCAAAGTGGCCGAGTGGTCTGAAGCGCTCACCGTTATGGATCACTGCCATCTCACCTCTGTCTGCGTGATTTTGAGTCTCGGGCTCGGCTAACGTGGGTACGTGAGAAAGCCTGCCAGTAGCTTCTCATGGGTCAGTGGTTCTTCCCAGGGTTTTCCAGGGTTCTTCCTCCACCAATTATACTGGATGCCATGTGTAGCCTATCTTGTGCTGACAAATGGCGTTAAACCCTACAACAACATAATCTCATGCATACCATATTCAGTTCTGATCCCTTTTTGGTACTTTTCAATCATAAATGCATAATGTCTTCAAACCATCTGCTTCACAGTATAATACAAGAATCACTGGTGATATGAGTGGTGCTCTTCAATAATTTATTTTAATCTTGCTTGTGAAGGGGAGTACAATTATTGCCAAATTTGTGAGCTTTATTTTGGTGTGGGTTTATAGACTAATAGTGAAAAGGGTAAGTTGATTGATCCTGTCATCCCTTCAGATTCCTGAAAGGTGTTTTCTAGTCATGAGGCATAAAATTAAAGTTTATGGGGTTTGGGTTAACTATAAATACGCCATGTAATATAACATAAGAATATCATAAATCAATTTATTTAATGGATTCGCTACAATTTGGGGACATAAGGGTCCTGATTAAATGTATGAATGTAATGTTGACATTTTGTTAATAAATGTTTTGCTTTTACATAATATTTACTGACGGTTGATATATTTCTCAGTTGTTGTGGTAATAGGACGTTCTCCATTATCCATTATATAAGTTGAAAAAAAATCTTGATGTAACTTCAGTGGTAAAGTCAAGTCCTCCCTCCCTTCACCATCATCAAATTAAACTGGTCAGTCCTTTAGATATGGATAGTTGTGGTGGGAGATCAGAGCACATCCTCTGTTGAAATGCAGGAAATCACTCAAACCATGTGATAATAGCATTGGTAATTGCTTTAAATGGGGGGGGGAGGGGGGTTTCTATAATTAAACAATCTTATATAGAATTACCTGCCTGAAATTGATGAATAGAAAATTTATCTTCATAGCAGATGCTGAAATCCACTGACCTATTTTTATTTGTTCTGCCATATACTAGTTGTTGCTATAGTGCTAGTGTCTTGCATATAAACACCAATTTAATGCACGTACCTTTAAAAGTGCCTCAGGAAATGGCCTTTCAGAATTATGTCTAATCAGTAAAAGCCTGCATTTGTTTCCAAGATATTAATTCTATGACAACAAATGTTACACTGTGAGAACTGGTCCTCAGGCTGTTCTGGTCATATATCATATACCAGATGAGTTTATGCAATGGCCTTTTGCCCAGTGCCTCTTCTGTTAAGACAAGTTAGTTACTGCTGCTGCTGCTAAACTGCTGTGAGGATTGCCATGAAACTTTACAAACATATTCATCCAAAGGTATTGCTGATCCTAAACCAAAATGGTACCTCTCAGACTTCAGGGTCCTAAATGAAACTAGTACTTGACGGACATGATCTTGGTATCAAATATGGCTATCACTATAGCTGTTTTAAAAATATGTGTATTGTCTGTATCTTTCCTGAATGAATAGTTGTATTAATGTGGGTTTTCACAAAAATGCTTCATATGATGCTTTGTTGGTCCTTAATGAAAATAGTAATGATATCTGACAAGATGGCCACCAGGATGGGCAGCTTTAAATTATTTTTTTCTTTCGTTACTGCTGCTTTTTTAATGTATGGTTGTAGTGATATGGGGTTTTCATTAAAATTATTCTTATGATGTCTGCTTGGTCCTTGCAATATGTAGCAAGTTCTGATGAAACTGGTGCTCATATGACCCCCAATATGGCACCATAAACAATCTTGTTACTACTGAAAAGTGGCATTTACATTCTGGGTTTGAAATTAGCAGTAGTCTGATAGTCTGAGGCTAGTCAGTTTCCTTACAAACTAGTAATTTTATAATTTGAATAGGCTGATGGCTTGTAAAGTTTGAGTTGTTGCCAGTCAGGTTTTTTTTTGTGTTGGAAGGACTGGTGAAGATTTAGCAGAACAAGTTAATTTCTCAACCTTCTAGTCCTTCTCTTGTAAAGAAATTGAAATTAAATTCTATGCCAGCCACAGCATTTCATGAAAACACTTTCCTGCAATATCATTATTGATTATGAATGAAAATGGTACAGATCTAACCACCCACATATCTGCACTTTGAAGGACTTTTAAAAGCCAGATATAGCTAATCTTGGGGTATTGTGCTTAAACAGTGACTTTTGAATTTTGATCAGACATCATCGTAAGTTGCATTCAAATGAACAAGTTGATAGTGAAAACTCTAACACTGATTTTAAGGTCAAAGGCCTGGACTTCAAGTTTTAACTGACCCTGTACTGGCTTGTAAGCATAATAGCACAAGAAAGTATAAATGGATTATTATCATTTTCACATTTTCACATTCATATTATCATTTTCTTGATACATCTGAAGAATACCCTGAATGATAACTTAAGTAAGTTTGTGATTATTTTAAACAAATGCTACTTTATGGATTTGACCAAACTTAGAGTGTGGTTATATTTTGCCATTTTCTGAGGCAAGTTTAGTTATCCTTTATCCATGACATCAGGTTCAAGCTCAAAGGCCATGATACAGAATTGTGTACTGTACATGTATATACATATATCATGTAAATCTGTTATCTCAGCTATAAGAAAATAGTTGTGTAACCAAATCTGTACATTGGAGTTTCTCAGGAAGTTCAAAGGAAGAAACATGCTTGTCTTGGATTCCTGAAAGTTTATTTCAGTCATTAGTGCATTTGTCACTTCAAAGGACTCTTGTCTGGTCTTGAGTGTTGTTGGTGGAGTCTCGAGAACTGAATGACATATTTTCTTCTTCTTTTAACAATTACCACATTCACACCTCTAATGTGTGTCTGCCACTTGAGACTATACTTTTAAACATGACAGGTAGGTGGAATCAGACAAAACCTATCTTGATCTAACTTCCCCACTTTTGGTTGCTCTAGATGCTTGTTAAGGAAGAAATCTTCAACCAGCCAGACATGCATTTTAAAACTGCATGCAGTCAATATGAACCATATAGATCAAGGTAGATCAGTATATTCTGTATCAGAATTTTACACCATACAGTGCAGGCAACATTCTGAATTGAAAACCTAGTCCTACTATGTAAGACATTTTAATTCAGCCTGATATACATAAGAAGGGATCAACGTCCTGCTACCTGATCAAGCGGTGCCATGTAACTCCAAATTTTTCAAGAATACCTCATATAGCCAATTTTGATACCGTTGCAGAGATTAGAGTCTAATTATTTTAGTTGTACTATACTTGACTCTGATGCTTTTTCCATAATGAATACCGGTATTTATCCATGCACAGTGATGTGGTTGAGATTTAAAAAAACTGGTATTTCAAGTGACTGAAAGCATTGATAGCCAAGGAATGTAGAAGTCAGTTAAACTAATGGTTTCTTTCCTTTAATGAAACAAATATGGCCAGTGGCATTGGCTAAATAAAATTCTTGCATAAGATGAGAGGTTTAAACTTTAGACGTAGTATAAGGAAGAGTAAAATTTTTAGGTATTAGTAATCTTATATCTACTCTGTCTTCTACCTCTATGTTAATAATGTGTAATTATTTTCCTGAAATTGTAACTTGTTTTCAGCAAGGATTTCATATGGAGAGGTTAATTTGTTATCTCAGAAAATGCTAGGATTAACATAATTTGGCATGGTTTTGTTATACTACAGTAAAAACTGTTATAAGCGACCTCTGCTATGAGCAACCACCATCATTTTCAACCACAATTGTAATGCACAGATTGAGTTTATTATATAAACATTCTGTCGTGAGTGACCACCTGCTGAATGCGACCAGCAACCACAATGTCTTGGCAAAATATGCATTTCGACACTGCTATGAATGACTGCATTGCAAAAACGGGGATAAATTCCACTGACCTTTATTTAATTCAATGACCTCTTTTACGAAAAAAAAAAAAGCGGCTGGCCACCAATACCTGAAAATTTAGGTATGCTTATAGTGTTTTATATTTTATTGTAAGCCAGACTAAAGTGCCTGTAGAATACATGTAGCCTGGTTCCAGGACCTATCATAGGTACAAGTTGAACCTAGTATCCAGCTCTATGAATGACCATATCGCAAGAATAGGGACAGACACCAATGACTTTTATGTAATCATTTGTAACAATGATTGCTTGAATAGTAAAGATTGTTCTGATCAAAAACACACATCAAAAGAACAAAGACCAAAATAAAAGTGATTCTGGCTATCAGTTTGTATATAGTGACATATGGTACAGTCTGTAAACTAAAGCGCTTACCGTTACGGATCACTACCATCTCATCTCTGTCTGCATGGGTTTGAGTCTCGGGCTCAGCCAGTGTGGGTATGTGAGAAAGCTTCCAATAGCTTCTCGTGGGTCGGTGGTTCTTTCTGGGGTTTTCCCGGGTTCTTACTCCACCATTTGTACTGACTGCTATGTATAGCCTATCTTGTGCTGAAAAATGGTGTTAAACCCTATAACAACAACAACAACAGTCCATAAACCAGGGTAATGTACATGTCACTATTTGCCATTGTAGTGCCAAAATTAAGGTAGCAGTTGTGTATATTGTTTGTCTTTATAGAGTTAATTCATATTGCCTGGGGATGAATAAGGTCTCTGTCTATTAAACCAGCAAGTCAGAATCATTTGCGGGATTCGATTGATAGTGTTAAAGGCTTGTGATGTTTTTTTTTTTGTTGTTTTTTTTCTCCAATGTTACAGTGATTACTTCCCAGTCACCATACATCATCTATTCAAGTTGGTGCAACCGAGTTACACACTGTGTTTATAGAGTTACACCCTTTGTGTCTTCTTTGAATTAAGCAGCTGACTTTGGTCTCTGAGTAAACGATTCTATTTTTGGATGAGAAAACTGTTTCTTTTTAATTTTAGTTCAATAATTGTTAGATATGCAATGCACTTGTATAGATTTTTCAAATTTTCCCAACGCCTAGTCAAAACCATCTTTAGAATTGATTTTACAACTGAGCACTAACGATGTTAACACCTAGGACCTTAATAACAATAGAAGAACCTCCAACTAAAACTAGACAAATTTTAATGCTGGAGAAAATAATTATTGTAACTGAAGGAAGTGAAAAAGAGTAGACCACTCGCAAAATAGCGGTTTAAACATCGGTAAAACAAATATAGGGTGTTATTAAGGTAAAGGAGTAAATCAGAAATGATTTCGTATTGCTGATACATGTGCATGTGATCTTCAGATGTAAATGTGATTTCATGTTTAATAGAAGTATATCTTTATTGCTATATAAATGCATACAATATTTTTTCACAAGAACTTTTAATAAAGAATATAATATGTACAGTGGTTTTGGTTATTTTTCTTTAAATTGTTCTGAAACTGGACCTTGGAAACTGGTCTTTTTGTACAAACCCGTTATGAGAAACCACCTGTCTTGAGAGACCTTCTTTTGTTGCCAGAAAGGGCAGTCTTTCATAACAGGTTTTACTGTATTAAATATATGTAGTTTCATGCATGTCCCATGACATCTTCTGAATATTGTAATAAAACAGAAATAAATGCTTTTTATAAATACAGTCATGCTCCTGATGGTTAATAATATAAATAAATTTATCAAGGTATCTCAATACATTATTCGTGGTATATTTGTAATCACAGAACAGTAAAATATTGATTATCCTTACTCATCAGGGAACATAGATTTAGTCTGGATAATTGGTCATCAGGATGATTACAGTTTGGTTGTAAAGTTGAACTATGAACGGAAGGAATGACAACATAGGTATGATGGGCATGCTTTTTATTTGTGGTCTTTTGAAGGTGAGTCTCATAGGACATAGATCAAGGAAAAAAAATTGGCTGATATGGATTACATCATACTTGTGCCATTTGATGATTAATTTGTCTTACCTATTAAGGCACCATTGATTGTTGATTGACAGTTATTCATGTTTGCTTAAACGACAGAATGGCTTTGATAAGACCATCACAGGTCTATATAATCATGTTTTATTAGCTTGGGATCTCAGGATGACAGATTGTATACTGTCAGCATGGCATTCACTTAGCAAAAGTCAGGTGTGCAAATAATTATTCTTTGTAATAAGTAAACTTTTTTGGGGGAAACGGTACAAGTCTATATGAGTGAGTAATCTGGATAATTGGGGTTTGCATAATTGACATTTTACTGTATATCTTTTTTAAGGTATTTATGAAATATTTGCTGAAAATCCTTTAAAAACAAATATGCAAGTGGTAACAACTTAATGAAGCAATTTTGTATCATTAGAATAATTTCTATTCAACTTAAACATCAGAGTTCTTTATCTCCATCAATCATGCCTTTTTAAATGCAGTCCAAAAACAAGGGATACTAGGATTGAGGAGGTAGAAATACCAGTATGGGTAAAGGATTATCTTGCTCTGAAATACCTTCAAGATACAATTTAACCATTTGTTGTTGACTTCAAGTCCGACACTAGTAGATCATCAGATACTATTCCATGTCACAGTCTTGTCTCAGAATAAATCTCTGCCTTCTACAGTTCCATTTTAATGGATTTTTTATTTATCCTTGTGGGTTTTAACTGCACTTGTAACAATTCATAGGCTATATCATGCAGATGAAATAGGAACTAAGTGTCTTTCTGATAGATACAACAAGGCAGCCAACCTGGGCTGGCATGGATGTGTACTGAACCAGTGACTCTTGGATTATGAGTCTGATATTCTACCAACTGAGCTACTGCACTTCCCTCTCCAATTCAGACATGGAAGATTACACATTAAAAATACACTGTAAAAAGTAATCTATTTTATTCAAAACTTCATAGGTTTACTGGATTGAGATAACTTTGTATGCTTTTGTATTATGACTTTACAAACTCTGCTGTTGTGTCATGACTAGACAAACTTTGTATGCAGTTGTATCATGACTAGACAAACTTTGTATGCAGTTGTATCATCACTAGACAAACTTTTTATGCTCTGGTTTAAGACTAGACAAACATTGTATGCTGTTGTATCATGACAGTTGGAAAATATTTAAACATGGAAAGATTTGTATGTTTACTTCTAATTATTCTGTCTCTAAATTTGAATATGCAGTTGACAATACGTGATGCCCTGAATGCAGCCATTGATGAGGAGATTAAAAGAGATCCTCGTGTCTTCTTGATGGGGGAAGAGGTTGCACAATATGATGGTGCTTACAAGGTTATATATATTTCTTAATTATCTGTTGAAATTTAAATGATGAATTTGCTTCGTTGACAGTAACAACAGTTTTCAGATGTTTTATCCCATTAAGTTTCTATTTGTGTAACTTAGTGTTGCAACAGTTAATGAAAATAATTTAAAATTAGGTGGAAAATTCAAACAGCTAGGTTAATTTCATAATAAGTTTTCATAATCACAAATACACAATTGATATATATATATTTTAACTTCTGAACATTTTGGAACAAAATCTTTGTCATTGAGTTAAATATGGGAATAAAAGCTTCCTGTTAATGTAGACTTTCATTGTTTAGTACAATCCAAGTACCAGATACCTGGCAGGCAACAAATGTGCCATTAAATGTTTTGACTTTCTTGAATACAAACAACTTAACCGTTTAGAATTATATTACCCATGAAAATAATATAGAAAATATCTCTCACCAATTAGAATCGATAGTTGATCAGTTGTAATGAAGTGATCATAGATCTTTTTTTTTAATTCATTCTAGAAATTACAGTTACTGTACATGAAGTTTTGAAGCTGAAGATGATTGGCACCTTTTCAGGGGATCATACATATCTGAGCTTGACTTTGAGATTGGGGTTTTGTGCGAAGCTATCAAAAAGGTTACAGAAATTTCTTTACATCTGAATGATACAGAACTCAGTCTCAAATTCAAGCTAGGAAACTTCATGATTAATAGACCTGAATATTGTATATTAGGTTGCTAGCTTGCTTGGCAGAATATATTTCATTCAGGACTCAGTTTGATGATGTTTTAATCAAACGTTTTAAAATGTTTCAACCTGACCTCTGCCAAACAGGGAAGTTTCAAACTGCCATTAATCTCCTCAGTCTCTTCTTTCAGGTCAGCAAAAATCTGTGGAAAAAATATGGTGATGGTAGAATCATCGACACACCAATCACAGAGGTATTTTCTGTTTTTTTGTACCCCTAATAATGGGGGACCAAGCTAAGTTACTTTCTGTGAATCTAGTAGGTGGCATCACAAAAAGCTTGATTTTTCTAACACTTTCTTTACCAATACAATTTTGTTAATTTCTATAACACTTTCTTTACCAATACAATTTTGTTAGTTTCTATAAAACTTTCTTTACCAGTACAGTTTTGTTTATTTCTATAACACTATCTTTACCATCACAGTTTAGTCAAAGTTAAGAATGAACTTTGTCCATGCTATTCAAATGGTATGTTTCATTTTAAGCCTGAAAAACAGTACCAAGGACCTAAATTGAGATCAGTTACAGATTTTCTTTGCATAACAACAATTCCAAAACCAACTACTTTTAAAAAATCATTTGCTTATGCCAGCCCTGTCTTCTTAAAGCAATTAGATCAGAAGCAAATCTAAACGTGTTAAAAACAAAATTGTACGACTACCACCTCGAAAGGCAGTTTTCATTGTAGATGTTGAAATACATGAACTCCATTTGATTCTGTTAATTCATTTCATATACACTTTTTTGCTTTTATCCTAATGTATTTAAGCTTTCTTCATTCTTTTTGCTTCCTTTCTGTTTTCCTTGTATTTACAATAGTTTGTTCATCCTGATTGCCTCAGGGGAGAATAGTGTATTATAACTGAGTTACCCCCAGTTAAAGTTTAAACAAATGATGCCTATCAAATATAGTTACCATTATATATTTTAAATAAATAGAAAAACTTTTAAATGTCTTTTCCAAAACTGCTAAATAGAATTTGAGCAAACTTGATAGCAATCATCCTTGCATGGAGATCTCACACTTGTACAAATGACATCTGCTATGAATTATGCTAAATGTTGCTAAATAAAGAAAAATATGTAAATAACTTTATAAAAAACAATTAACAGCATTTGACCAAATTCGACAGAAAACATCCTGGCTTTGAGGGCTTTCAGGTTTGTACAATGATGCTCATCTGCCATCAACTCTGGCTGCCATTAATAAATATACAAAATACTGTTTTAGCCCAATTTCTAAGTAAAGCAAGAGAAGTACAGTGAAAGCTGTGATGAGGACTATTAGAATCATTGGTTTGAGATTACACTGAGTTGTCCCTCTTGCAAAAAATATATTCAAGCAGATTTACAGAATTACAGGATTAATACATTTCAGTAAAACAAGTTAATTAAATAACACATCTTAGAGATTAAAATTGAAGCTGAAGAAAAATATTACATGTAATTATGGGTAAGAGTAACTGGGAAGAAAAATAAGCATATGAAATCTTGAGAAATGAATTTGTTGTATTGTGTCAAAACCTCATGGTGTCATGGACCATTTGGGTGTGAGAAATGAATTTGTTGTATTGTGTCAAAACCTCATGGTGTCATGGACCGGATGGGTGTCTTCATAACAAAATCTGACAAGTTACTTGTCCAGCCCAGAAATGATGCTGTGCATCTCATGCACACCAGTAATTTTTGGTAAAATACCTTTATATGGGCTCAGCCTGATCCATCCTGGTACACCACTCTCTCAATAACGTGCGCCCTGATAACTCGCGAATCTGCTTATAACACGGGGTCAGGCATGGATCCCATTTTTTAAACCAGAAAATACCCCAAAAATTGACCCCTATTTGTTGAACTGGAAGAAAATCGCAATCAAAATTGGTAACGGAAACTTTGATATATCGCTAGTTTTATCGTCGAAAATGGTAGATAGGACCCGGAAATTTTAATCAGCATTATGAAATGTCAAATTTAAAAATAAGTCATACAATTTTTTACATTTTCTTTCCAAATGTCATTCCTAGTACACCCAAATTAACAATATGTAAGGACATTTCGATTAATGAAAATGTCACTTACGCCGAGTGGAGACAGCACTTTAATAAATAAATACAAATTAAATAATTTTTTTATCAATTGAAATTTGTGTTCTAGTTCTATCTTTTAGTTCCTATTAAGTGTAATCATCATAAATGCAATGTGTCCTCTTGTAATTAAACGTAAAATGTGTCAATCTACCGTAACAGCTATGTCTGCGAGCTTTTCTCTGAGAACCTAATTAGGTGCCGACCGTGTTTTGATAACTGACTTGTGGAAGTATTTGTTGTATTGTTGAACTAATTAAAAGCTGGCCTCCTTTGTATTATCACATTAATTATGTCTTTTGAATGAAATAAAGGAGGTGGAATAAAAAAAATGTTAAAAGGCACGAAAATCCTACAAACTTAAAATCTAGAGGCTCCGGTCGTATGTCGGGTGAACTCACTTCATTTGATCAATTGAACACTGTTATAAATGTTATTGTGTATGTAACATAAACTACCTTAAATTAACCGACTCATTGGTAACTGATCAAAGATAGCAAGACAACCAAGTGACATGAATACTTCGTAAAATAAAGAGTTTAGTTTCACAGATATGCGCCATTGTGGGCAAGCGAGTTTCAGAGAATTCTCGAACTGGCACTTAGAGATATCTTCAGTGATGATAAAAAGTTTCATTACTACTTCCAGTGACATCACGACATCAATACTGTACTAATTGAACAATAAAAAAATTGAGATTCGACATAGACGATTGTCTCATGAAATAAATTTCGCATGTTTTTGAAAAAAAGGAATCTTGTTTGGTGGTATATCAACAGTTAATCTAGTTCCCTGCTCTTTGGACTCCAGATTTGGCAGGATAATATTGCATACCATTCCGGGAACCAGACTCATCAAGAAAACAAAAAGCAGTGACGTATTACACATGTTTTTGCATACACGTGATGGTTGTTTAAACCAGTTGGAACGATCTTGCACATGTTGGACATTTTGAAAATAAATGTTATTTAAACAGAAAAGCGAACAACTTCATTAGAAAAAGCGCGTTATTGAAAATTATTATCGACGTGATTATAAAATGAGGATTCAGTCATTAAACAACCCAGTTCCCAAACCCCCCCCACCCCACCCACCCCCCCGCGGTTTTCTGGATGTCTAAGTGAATGTTTTCAATTTTTGGAGGTCCCTTGGTAACTTGCACCCTCGCTTATAGTGTGGTCTATGTTTGTGGACCCCATTGTGTGTGAGTTATCGAGGGAGAGGTGTATTGTTTCTTCTTTCGTGACATACACCACTAACATTGCTCTCATTGACCAACAAAACTAACCAAAGCCACTATGTACTTCAAAATAGTTTGGTTATATTAAAATATCTTGACTGGTTTTTTTTTTGTATTTATATTATTCCATATATATACATTATTTTATGGCATTTCATGTTTTAAATGCCATTAATCGAAATCAGTTGAAATTTATATTTTTTTTATTTGGTAAAAAAATTGATATGATGTTATAAAGAAACACTTCAAAATGTAAGTACCATAATCCAGATAACTGAACCATTCTGATTAACTGGATGATGACCTTAGAAATTTTCCATTCATACAGATTCAAGATTTTCTAAAAGTTTTGAGCAAATTGCATTTAATTTTGTTCATAGATAACAATATTAGACATTATGCTTATCAAGATGCTTTCTGTTTGCCCCATTGTATTTTGCATCTGCTGGACACAGACATGAATGCAAGATTTAAATATGCCACCTTTGCATGCTGTTTGCTAATCATAGTTGCTTCAGATTTACAGCAAATTATATAAAATGGAAATTACTGAAGTAATTGTATAGTGAATGTCTATCAAACTGTCATAAAGATGTTTTGTTATTGAGTAATACAGACAAAGGCTTTTTGCAAAGGAATATAATTAGGTCATGTAAGCGTTTTTTCACTTTCAGTAATGGGTAGGGAAAATTAGTGAAAAATATGTCTTATTCCGATCATCCAGCCTTTTAACATGAAGCTGGAAACACATGTATTATTATTATTCTTCTACAAAAATATGGCTACTGAGTGTTGCAAATTTTTCTTTCCACTTCCCATTTTCATACAGTTTTTAATTTGCTTTCACAAGCTTACGTGTTAGTTACCAAGGTGAGCATTATCAGTTCTACTTGAACCTCATGCTGTTGTTGTTATATTATTATTATTATTATTATTATTATTATTATTACTATTATTATTACATGTATTATTATTGCTATTGTTGTGGGCAGTGTTATTGTTGAAGATTATTATTATTGCTGAATAAATATAATGAATATTTATGTTTTTGTTTTCTTGTTTGAAAAATTGTCCTTTATAAATGTTTAAAGCTTTGAAATTTTATATTTTTGCATAAAAAAAAAAGAAAAATCTGATTGTAAAAAGCAGTCTCCAAGATAATGAGAGATACGTAAATGCTGGATATTTCAAAGTGATCTCTGCTTCTGAGTTTTGTAGATGCCATGTAGAAAACATAAGAAATACATATTGTAATGCATTAGTGTGAAATAAAAATTTTGCTCAGTTTAAAGAAAGAAATACAATTTATTTGAAACTTTAATTTTTGATGACAACAAAAATTGGCATTCATCTAAATTTTGTAAGCAAAATTTTACATTAAAAGTACCAGTATTGTTTAACAGAATTAAAATGCTATTTCATGTTTTGGATTTAAATTAATTAGTTAAAGAATTAGAGATAATCCAGAATGATGGGAAACAACTGTGCACTGAAGGCAGTTGTTGCAGAGAGTGAAATATCTCACATTTTATTATTTTGTTCTTCCAGTTGTTTGACCCAGTTATTTGGACTGGCTCATCTTTTTTCAGCTTCCATTTGATGTCATACTTTGAATTGATAAGTCGGTCCAGCATGCAGAGTTCATAAAATGTCCATTGTATGGATACCATTTCTCCCGACTTTTTGATCACTCTTTGGATAATTTATACTAGTGGTGTGTTCTCTTGAATACATGACTTATTTAGGTGCACTTTTATCAGTTAAAATTCATGTCTTCCAGTGAGTCTGGGTAATTAATGTTTGACTACCTTATGGAACAGTGGGTCTTTAGTAAATATTCTAATTAGAAGTCAAATGTATAGTTCATTGTGGTCAATCAAAAATGAACCCTGTTCTTATTTTCTTTCTTTCAGATGGGCTTTGCAGGTCTAGCTGTTGGTGCAGCCATGGTAATTCCTTAGCTGCATATATACAATAGGGTTTGTTCTAGAACTGAACATTTAGGGGGCAGTTTACCTTCTGTTTGAAATGGGGGTAGGGATTTATCAGATTACAGGTGGGTGTTGGTTGGTTTTATGAGTTTAGCACCATTTTACAGTACATGATAGGCTATACAGTGTGATCAGTACCATATTTACTGTGTGTTTTGACACCATATTTGTTGGGACATCATAAATTAATTATTAAAGTAATTTTTTGTACACTGTATGTTCTGGGACACGTTGGGGTTTTTTTGAGTCATAAGACAATCACACCTTTTAAATCATTCAAAAATTACATGTCTGAAAATGCACTCCAACTAAACTTTATTTTAAAAAATATAAAACTTGGTACTTCAGATAAAACTTTAATCCACTGCAGCATCGTCTCCTTAACCCAACCCTTCTCCTGCACACAGACGATCTATTTTTTCGGTGAATGGATATTTTTTTTAGCATTCTCATTCCGTGAAAATTTATCATTGGAGGCAACACATCTCCTGAGGTGGAAACTGAAAGGACTAAAGTCATACTTTTTTTATTAAAAAATTTGCACCAGTTGTGCTAATTCTCACACTTTTAACCCCCATCTTATTGACAGTCTGTCCAGGAAGGAGATCAAAGTACACTGGAATTTCATCCATGTTAGTGATCATATTGTCGGCAAAATCATTATCTTCTCTTCAGGTCTTTATGAATTCATGAAATGATTTATTTTCTCCAAATCTTCTGGGCAATGCTAAGTCATCTATGTCCATGCACAAAGCACTATATTGTGTCACTTTAAAAACTTTAATTGTTTCAATTTATTTTCAAAATTCCTGTATATACAGGTGAAAAGAAACCAAAGTTAGCTTCCCTATGTTGGCCAACTTTGTCTAGTCCCCAAAAAACCCCAAACAATCAGCACACTTAAAAGAATCCAAAGTCGGCCTTTGAGGTCAGCTAGCTTTGTGATAAATAACCTTTGTATTGATATTCTTTTAAAAAAAAAAATCTGCTTAAAAGTATCCAAAGTCAGCTTACGAGGTCAGCTTGCTTTGAAATAAAAATAACCTTTGTCTTTGATATCCTGTTGGTAAGTTCAAACAATGAGTTTATTGCTCACTGCCAGTTGTGTTTATTCAGCACCCGGGCTTCTATTTGCTTGGCATCTGTAGTCATAATTAATACAAATTGGTATTAACGTTTGTGTGTAAATATTATGTACAGCAGTAATTTGCTTTAATAATACTTTCTGTAACCCATGCTAGCAAAAAGATTGTCATTTGCACACAAGTGAATGAATTTTCAAATAATGATTTTATTGGTGAGATATTGTCATATAGTTGATCTGGATATAATACAATCTTGGTTATTTTGCACCTAACACCATGTCATGTGTGAATAGCAGATGCCTGCAAGCAGTTGGATGATTATTTCCCGCTTATTTGCAATTTTGTTGGATCCAGGTTTCCGTTGGTTAACATGTTCAAACCTTTCAGTACAACCAAACACTATTTGTTTCTCTATGTTCATGTCAGTGAACAATGTGTCGTGTGTTATCAGACTTAAGCGATACACGCTACAGTATGGATGCCTATGCAACATATACAGAGTTCGTGGATATATTTTATTCTTTAATGCTCATGATTAAGAAAGAGGAATAAATGATAACAATACAAGGTTAGTTTCTTTCATTTTATTATCAAATAAGCGTTTTGTTTATCTATTTTATTACAATGTGCAGTGGGGCGGGCAAATTCAACACAAATTTATTTCATTTCTTAAGTCTTGGGACACATGACCTATGTGAAAAACGTTTCACCATAAGTTCTGGGACAGGAAAAAAAATTATTTTTTCATGTCCCAATATGTACGGTCAGTACGGTATATTTAGTGGAGAGAGAGCCTGGGAAGAACCACTGCCCCACATGAAGCTACGGGCAAGCTTTCTCATATATCCATGGTGGCTGAGCTGAAACTCGAACCCATGCAGAGAGAGAGGAGATGATGGTGATCTGTATAGGTGAGCACCTTAGACCACTTGGCCACCCAGGGCTTCCAGGGGGTATTAATGAAGAAATAAATGTTGAGTTTGCAAAATGCATTCAGTTCATTTTTCAGCATTTTTCTTAAATTAGTGTGAATCCAGTGATAACATGTCCCTAATAGTGTAAAAAAAAATTTTGTGATATCGTGACCCCTTTTCATCATTGTTGATCGAAGTTGTATCATTTGGTTGATATGAATATGTTGTATTATACAGCTATAAACTTTTATTGAGTTAAATACCTTTTTTACTGAGCTGTTAATATGAGGATGAAGTGAAGTGGAGGCCAGTATCTGTATTTTACAGCTCATTGAAGCAGACATTTTGAGTAAAACAGAAGCCCGTAATTGAATTTATATCTTCATACAAATACAGTATATTGTTTTATAGACTTGAAATACTCAGGAAACGAAAACTAGCAGGTTTTATTTGTAATTCTACTTTCAGGAGGAACCATGTACATTGAATAATCGTTGAGTACATGTGAAATTTTCAGTTGATCAGAATTCAGAATAATTTTTCTGAAAGTAGTTAAGTATTTGATTGTGAAAAATGCACATCCTGATCTGTCATCCCTTGGCTTTTTCTCAGATCTGATGTCCTTTGATTATCAGACAGCATATTTACTATCCTGTGATGTGATGGCTTATTATTGGGTAGCAGATCTACCAGCCCATGATCTGATGGCTTATTATTGGGTAGCAGATCTACCAGCCCATTATCTGATGGCTTTTAGCAGATCTACCTGCCCATGATCTGATGGCTTTTTCTTGGATAGCAGATCTGATGTCCTATGATTATCAGACAGCATATTTACCATCCTGTGATGTGATGGCTTATTATTGGGTAGCAGATCTACCAGCCCATGATCTGATGGCTTATTATTGGGTAGCAGATCTACCAGCCCATGATCTGATGGCTTATTATTGGGTAGCAGATCTACCAGCCCATGATCTGATGGCTTATTATTGGGTAGCAGATCTACCAGCCCATGATCTGATGGCTTATTATTGGGTAGCAGATCTATCAGCCCATGATCTGATGGCTTATTATTGGGTAGCAGATCTGCTAGCCCATGATCTGATGGCTTATTGGGTAGCAGATCTACCAGCCCATGATCTGATGGCTTATTATTGGGTAGCAGATCTACCAGCCCATGATCTGATGGCTTATTATTGGGTAGCAGATCTACCAGCCCATGATCTGATGGTTTATTATTGGGTAGCAGATCTGCTAGCCCATGATCTGATGGCTTATTGGGTAGCAGATCTACCAGCCCATGATCTGATGGCTTATTATTGGGTAGCAGATCTACCAGCCCATGATCTGATGGCTTATTATGGGATTAACTGATCTGTATATGGGTAAAAACAAAAAGGAAAACATAAAATACATGAAACAACAACAGAAATAACATTTTTTTCATTATCTCTTTCAATAATTTCTGGTTTGCTTCAATTCTTCAGGAACTATCAAGAATTTATTCACATACAGATGCTTCAGTCACATGTTCTGTTTATATGACAAGTTATTTAGCGATAATATCGTTTTTGAAAAACTTAATTTATGTTATATGGTTAGTTATTGGTTCCAAAACACATTCATTGGGATAAATGAAAAAAACACTCTTTCTTACAGCATCTTGATTCTTGAACAGTTTCATCATTTTGTTTCAAATTGTTGATTTTTCTATTTGTATGAAATACTTTTTAATTTCAGGCTGGTTTGAGGCCCATCTGTGAGTTCATGACATTCAACTTTTCTATGCAAGCCATAGATCAGGTAGGTTGAAATGTTTGCTTCTTTACTATCTATACTCGCTTATAAGATCAGTCCAACTGCAAACTGCACAGACCCAGATCTTCCCTCACATAATGCACCCGCAGATCTGTGTCTGTGCTGTTTGCTAGGAGTAATCAGTAGAACAAATGGCATACACCCTAATCTGCAGGTGCATTATGCTACGGCAGATCAGGATCTTTGTTGCTTGTAGTTGACTCGATTTATAAGCGAGTTTAGTTGGTGTCTTCTTGTTCAACACTATTAGTATCACATCTGCAAATGCACAGTATATTCTTTGCTTTATGCTTTGTGAGCATGGAGGAGGGAGAACTGGCTAAACAGATTTTGAGGATCCAATTGCATATAGAATTCTTGATATTAAGATAATTGAAGTTCATAAATATCTTTTCAAATGTCTTTATTGTTTGGTTTGAAAATCAGATAGATAATATTATAGTCCACATTTTATTCTTAATATTTATTTTCTAATTACTTGAGAACCAGCATTCATATTTGGACTGCACCACTGACCCACATTTTCTGTGTTTGGCACAAACAAGTTGTGAGACCCTAGAAATTAAAGAGAAAAGGTCATTGTTGTTGATTCAGATTGAATATTTTGAGTGTACTTCAAGCTGGCATAATGAATAGAGCATGTGCTTGCCAAAGAAGCATAGTGTGATTAATTTCATTGGCTGAAAGAATGGGTATACTGATTTTAATTAATTCGGGCACTGATTAAGATCACATAGTCAATTAAGGATGGAAAGGTAAACAAGAGAAAATGAAATCCTCAGTAAAAACACTTCTACTCTTATTTCCAAAGCACCACACCAAATAAACGTTGACTTGAGTCTCCTGAGTCAGATTCTAAAGAAGGATGGTTACTCCACCATGAGGAATTGAATTCTCGTTATAGAAGGCCTAGATATATGTAACCCCATGTTTTAACATTTTAAATGCCCTCACTTATTTGCCATGATATGGTCCCTTGGATCCCCCATTTTTTATTTCTATAATGAACACTAGAGGAATAATTCATAGCAATAATAACAGGAAAATTCATTCTCCTGCAGCCCTAACCTGATAACATTTTTATGCATGTGCCAATAAGGAGTAAAAATACCTGACACTAGCTTTGAGTTTATTCGTACACCTGACACTAGCTTTGAGTTTATTCGTACTGGTTCTCATCATTTGATTATTTCTGCACTTTTTCTGATATTTGAGTCCTGTCTACCTCTGTATCTGTCCATTACTGTTGTACCTATTCTGCACTAGAGTTTTCTGTCCACATTATAGCATTCTGTTGATCACCCATTACTTTTGGGGCATTCCACATAGTTCAGATGGTGACTAGAAGGCATAGGACTTGAAAGTTTAGTGACCAAAAAACATGCATAAGCATTGTAAAATTGAAATAATTTTCACATAAAAACTGATTATATTATATATATAAACAGAAATGAGGAATGGAAACGATGAATGTAAACAATCATTCCCTTCTTTAGTTAGGTTTCATTCATCAGAGATTAACTAATTGATTTACCTGAATGGATTCTTATGAAGTTAACATCATCACAAACACATGATAGCAATTGATAATAAGTTGAATAGTTTACACTTTGGGGGTTATTAAGAATGTGAGTTGTCTGATTATGTGGCAAATTCACTGATATCCTGTTGCACAATTATTAGTAAATATGAGGAGGGTCTGTATTGTAGGACTAATTATGACTGTAATGGTATTAGCACTGAAAGTTGTTTGTTAATTATGGATGATGGTTTTTGAGCTGAATTTAACAGCCAAAATTTTTGCCAGTGAAATGCAGTCTACACACACACACACACACACACACACACACACACACACACACACACACACACACACACACACACAGAGTGATTTAGGGGATTTTTACATGACAAATGTGGATATGGTAATTCTCATTTATTTTATTGTTTTTTTTTTTCATATTGAGAAGTCGTTGAATTTTCCCTCATTTTATTCCCTGAACATTTAACTGCATAATATTTTACAACAAAAAAAAGAGGGTGATATGGTCTACTAAGAACAAAGTAAGCTTAAAATTCTAGCAGTCTTAAAACTAATCTAAAAGATTTACTTTACATTAAAGTTAAACGGCAAGCAGCATAATAATAATTACTGTACATCAAAATAGTGTGGAAGTTTTTTATATAAACAATCCCCAGATATTCACTGTCTTCCTGTTTGTTTCAAAATAGTTTTTGACAAAGCAAGGATAATTTGGTAAACTTACAGTTTCATTTATGCATATATTATCAAGGAAATGAACACAATAATATTCAGATATTTTCATGTTTTGTTGAACTGCAGTATTACAGTTGTTAGCATTGGAAATGTATGTTGGTAATGTTAATATTTTTGACATCAACAAAACAAAGACATTTAAAACAACAGTGGAATTCATCAAATAAATTATCCAAGATATATATACAAAAAATCCATTTCTTAATTGTTCCCAGTGTTGAATAAGTGACAGTATTATATATTTAGTCTGTGATTGATGCATCTGAATCTACATATGTATACACAAAGTGACTGATGTATAATGAAAAAAAATGTATAATGAACAATATAGTTCTGCTTCCTACTGCCCCAGAAGTAACTTTTAATGTGCCCTCTAGTGGCAATTCAGGACAGATAACTCAGAAATCACCGATTGCAGAATGGATGCATTTCTCCTTGTAGTCAGAATTCTATGTAAAGCTATTAAGAGAGGTGATAATTGCCACGATTTTTCACAAGGATAAAAATATCACAATAAAGGTTTCACATTCTGGATACAGCCTTAAGGGTTAAGTGGAGTCAGGGATAGTGAATAGGTGGCCAAAGTGTATTTTTAATTAGTGATATTTGTGGTGGCTTACGCTTCTGGTTGGCAGTATGTGACATGGATAAACTGATTGTCTCAGTGAATTTCCCTCTTGCTATAAGCACGACATCTGTATCCACTTGAAGCCAGCTTGTGGATATGGCTGAGGTTTAAATACACCAGTGAATTAGGTTGTTGGGTTCAGCTTGCTAAGACCTTATTGTAATATTTACTGCTACATAGAAGTTCTCTAACTTTACAAGGCACTTTCTATTCATTCCAGGTCATTAACTCGGCAGCCAAAACGTATTACATGTCATCAGGGATGGTAAGTCTTTTGTTCCAACAGTATCAATATTTATTCACATAGGGTTTAATATCTATTTATCTCCCTGTCATATATATACAGGGAGATATAGCTGTATGCTTGTTTATCTCTAATCCATCAGCCTGTCTGTATACATTTTTATTTGCGGATCTTAACTCTTTAATTGTTAAAGGTACTTCAACCAGCCTTGGTACACATCAAGTAAGTTTCACAGAGGTGACTTTTGATGCTTAGAATTTTCTGCATTCAGTATTTTTTTATGTTACCATCAAAACAAACTTGCATAAGTAGTATAGAAATCAGATTGCATGCCTGTAAGTAGTATATGAATTGAGAGTGATTGGCCATAGGGACCATCATAAGTAATATACAAATTTAGAGTGATGAACCATATAGTCCTTTCAGTAGGTGTATTTACATAAGCAACGGACCAGGGAGATATCTAGTCTTAGATATCTTTTGTCTCATCATGTTTTCTAAGTAAAAAGAGAATAATTGCAGAATCATCTTGTTTGTGATTTTTCTCATGATACTGAGAGCATTTCAAATAGGGCCCAAAAATACGTGTTACAATTGGATGTCACCTTAACACAATGTGTAAAATTTTGTAAGAAACGGGGATTTAATAATAGATAGATTCTTTGTTACAATATGCTGGAAGTTCACTTTTGTATATCCAGATAAATGGCAGCACAAACAGATTAGCCCATCCAACCTATCCTTTGTGTGTTAAAAAGACCAAACACATGGCTGATGAAAATGTAAATGACACAGAAAATCGAAACTGTGTATCTGATCTCTTAGGTCTCGTATTAGAAGCCGACAAATTATAAAGGCAGTGTAAAACACCCACTCACCATCTACAAATTAACATTAGGCAACCAACTCACTTGGTTCAAAATCTGCCCCACCCCAGTTCAAATGCTAATTATTTTATCCTATCATCGTGTTCAGATGCTGATAGCTATATCAATGTAGTTTACTGATTATTTAATAACTAATTTTATGCTTTATCTGTGATTTTGTATCTTGTCTACTTGGATTGAATTTGAAGGACACACTTCCAGTGTGCCACATAGTGAAATATGTTATATTCAGTTCTGATTGGTGGTAATTGTTCAAGTCCAGGGTAGAATAGTAACTACCAATCAGAACTTTCTGTAGCTTGTTCTACATGATACACCGAATGTATTGACATCCAAACTTAATCCAAAAAGATACAATGCAAAATAGAAACTTTGTGCAAAAGTGGATTTTAAATGTTCTGTAAAGTACTTAAATTGTAGAGAACAAGTCTGGAATGTCTTCTTTTACACTGATATCTGTAATCAGCAACTGAACGTGTCAACTGGATTAAAAAGAACAAGTTGGCACAGAATCGGTAAGGTGGCAGATTCCATACTGCACAAGTTACAAGTTATAGCCAACTTGTTAATTTGTAGAAGAGAGTCGTGTTGTCTTTAATTTCCTTTTCCACTGACGGCAAATGAGTGCCTGTGGCATTAATACTTGTTTTTGCAACTGCTGGAAGTACAGTTTGAAGGACTTTTAACCATTCATGTAGTGCAGAACAAAGGGCATGGTGGCCAAGATCAGTCCAGCATCTGATAAAATGTAGCAGCCTAAAATGGCCTTAAAAATTGGAATAAGTGACTGACAACTAACAGGTATTCAGTTTGGAAGTTTGTTTTGTTACGACCCTGTAGTTAAATTACATGTGTGTTAAAATTTGAATTCTTTTTAATTCTTTCTATTTCATTTTTATTTCATTTTTATATCATTAAATGTTATTATTATTATGATTATGATTTTGTTCACAGGGTCTGATATTTTGTTAGAAACATTGTGTTTATTTAGAACGTAAATGTGACTCGCGTAAGCACGATTTTTGCATGACGGTTTTGTCGATTCAAGTAAACAGTCGGAAATAGCTATGTAAAGGAATGGTTGTGACCACGGTCATTTCTAATAATACTTGTTGACATTCTATACTGCGGTGGCGAAATTTCGAAATCCCATGATTTCTTCATGCTTGTACATGAAATGATGTATGAGTTTGCTTTAAAATACTCAGGTACCTGCGAACTAGTCTAGAGTCATATTTTAACATCTTAGAGAGTCACATCATAACATCATATAGAGTTTTCAATACCTTAAGAAGGTATTCTTTTGTGCTGGAAAGAGTTGTTCATTCGTACGTATGAAGAATAACGTGTTTTGTTAATGAGGATAGTTCTACTTCGTCTACCTTCTAAATAATAATTATTTTCCCTGGAGAACTACACAACTGGCTTTCAACAAAGACATTTGCTGAAATTATTTCTAAATTGGAACAGAACAATACAAATTGTGATTCACAGTGTAAATTCTGGACATTTGTGTTTAACCTTTGTCTGACATCATCATCCGCCATCTTGGAACGGAATTGAGATTCAGACTACATCAATTTAGAACTGTTTAGTCACAGGACTTATGTGTTTTCACAATATTAGGATAAATTTTTGGATCTTCTTCATAAATCGTAAGTCTTGTTTCATATATTTACTTTTTCACCGTGTTTTCTAGGGAAATAAATTATTTTTGTTAAAATTTACAAAGCTTGTTGTAGTCACTCTTTTCTTTGTGTTACTTTAAACGAGCCGATATGTAACAGTTTTTAAAATCTTGTCTAGGATGACAATGGCATATGAACAGATCATAAATCTATACCAGTCTGTAATTCACATTCTGGAAATATAACCAATATGTCATCATAAATGGCACCACCCTACAACTGACGGACCTTCTAAAGATGAAAAGACTATAAAGCTGATATGTGTATCGATAATGTATCATATTGTAGGCTGTGTATCTTGAATCATATTGATACACAGCAGAGGTTTATCTTTTCACCCCAACTGTATTTGTGTTTTTTAGGTCCCAGTTCCCATTGTATTTCGAGGGCCAAATGGGTCGGCAGTGGGAGTAGCAGCACAGCATTCTCAGTGCTTTGCAGCATGGTATGGCCATTGTCCTGGGCTGAAGGTTATTTCCCCTTGGTCAGCAGAAGACTGCAAAGGGTTACTCAAATCAGCCATCAGAGATCCTAATCCAGGTATAAAAAAAAGAAAAAACTGCAGCAATGATGTGTACCTATTTGTAATATTGATATAATTAAAAATATTTGACGTGAAGAATGCTTGCAGATATCCTGTTCTTAGCCTTTCCATTTTTTCCATTTACACTGAAAAGAATCGACTTTTCAGTGTGTTAATGGCTACCTCAGTGTCAATTCCACAAAAATGCAGTGTCTGGAAATAAGTGTTTCTTTTGGTAATTGCAAACTGGTTTATAGGAAGAATGATTGATCAATATCACACTTATTTCATTGATGGGTGGAAAGAATGGTGTTTAATACTGTAGAGAAAATGTGTAATCCAGTTACACACAAAATGAGGCACTCATATTCACCTGAATTTTGTGAGACTGTTGGTAATCTTGATAACTTGTAATAATATAAAGTCTAGTTTGTTTTTAAATTAATGGTCACAACATCTGGATTATACATGTGATAAAAATATTTTACTCTATTTTATTTGTACAATGTGATTCCCTTGCTTGATTTTGATGAAGATAAATGCAAGAGATGGTGATGATGATATTAAAGTTTTTGGTGAAGTCATTCTTTGCATATAACTTTAAAATATGCAAGACTCAGCAGAACCTTTGTTTTTTGTGCCAGTTTATCAGATTTACTCTTGAATTGTATGATTTGTTTTGTTTTGTTTTTTGTATTTAGTTGTATTCCTGGAGAATGAGGTTATGTATGGTGTCCCGTTTGAAATGTCGGAAGAGGCTATGTCCGAGAATTTCCTTCTTCCCATAGGAAAGGCCAAAATAGAAAGAGCAGGTAATAGTCAAAGTACAATCACAGTATAATTATTGTCCCATTTGGTCAAGGTGAGGGGATAAATGATTAAGATAGTATCTCCCTCCATCAGTGTATCTCTGAAACAGTTCAAGCTGGTAAGCTCTTTGGCATCCATATTTTTGGTTAAATTATAACCAAACTTGGTGTGAAGTTTAATCCCAACAAGCAATGAATGTGTTTGATAATGAGTAAATTGTATCTTGAGTTTGATAATGAGTAAATTGTATCTTTTTTTACATCTTTTACAGTGATAGTTGTTGACTTATTCAAGCTTATTAACACTTGAGCATCCAGACCTTTACCTCTCCAAACTTAAAGTCCAAGTGAGCTTGTGGATGCCCTTCATCAATAATCCATGAGCTTTAATCAGCAGTTGCTTATTATCAATATAGAAACTTAATTTCTAAACATATTTTGATTGTACTTGGTATGTTGCTTTGGATGTACATGTTTAGGAAAAGAGAAAATATGTGTTTCCGGTCAGCCAACAACTGTTCCTGTTTCTCGTTGCAGTTCTAGCACTTTTTTCCCACTTTGTAAAAAGCCCCCCCCCCATATGTGTATATATATATATATATATATATATGAATAAATAGAGATAAACAGTTTTATTAATATTTTGATTATGTATAAATCATATTTGAGTATATATATATATATATATATATATATATATATATATATATATATATAGATATTACTGATGAATGTTCATATTTTATCAGAATTCAAATTATATAATAGAAAATTATAAAAAAATTATGGTGTGCATAATATTTATAATTATAAAATGAATAAGTATTTTAGAAATAATTAATCAATTGTAAAGAATTATTAAACTTATTTTTATGATATTAGTTTATACTTTCACTGGTCAAGTTATTCAGTAAATGAGAATAATAAAAAATTATTCTTAACTAAATTCTAGAAAGGGGACATAAAAAAAAAAATGATTAATGAATATCATAGAGTGTTTTGGAATTTAGACCTTTTGGATATACCGTATTAAGACAGTGAATCCAATAGGTTTCCTTTAGCAGACATTCCATCTCAGAATCAGCTATAACAATAGGTTGAAAGGAGAAATCTTGCAAAGAATGGGAATTTTTGTTAAAATGTGTGGCAACATGAGATGAAAATGATTGATCAGTATAATTTTTTATGTCTGATCTATGTTGGTTCATACGTTTAGATATTTGTTGACTGGTTTGTCCTATATATTAGATGCCACATTTTTTGCATGTGATCAAATAAATAACATTTGATGTTGCACAATTAGTATCACAGCGCATATTAAATGCTTCTTTCATAGTATTACTATTGAAAGAAGCATTTTCATTAATAAAAGGACAGTGCGAACATCTAGGTCTATTACATTACTACCATGGTTCATGTTAAAAACACAAATATTCATCAATATGTTCAATATTCTTCATGTCATCCTCAATCATGTAAATACGGGATACCATATAGTCAAGCAAAAAGATATAGAAGAATTATTTCGGATGACACTGTTTTTAAATCATCTTTGACAGAGTTAGGTCAGCATTTTTTAAATAGAAATTACCCTATTCACATCATTAATACTGCTTTCCAAAAAGTATCTTCTCTTACGCAACTTGAATCATTACAATGTAAAATCAAAAATAGAAATGAAGATATCATTCCTTTTATTATTGAATATAACCCAGGTTTGCCTAATATAGGTAAGGCTATCAATAAATATTGGATTTATTAAAATTATCTTGTAAAGCAAGTGTTAAATCGCTACACGAAAGCAAACCGACACTTGCTTATAAAAGGCCTAAAAGTCTTAAAGATTTCCTAATTAATTCTAAATTAGAAAAAACATGACATAGAAAGGGATCATCAACTATATGTAATAGACCTAGATGTTCGCACTGTCCTTTTATTAATGAAAGTACTTCTTTCAATAGTAATACCATGAAAGAAACATTTAATATGTGCTGTGATACTAATTGTGCAACATCAAATGTTATTTATTTGATCACATGCAAAAAATGTGGCATCCATATTGGACAAACCAGTCAACAAATATCTAAATGTTATGAATCAAAATAGATCAGACATAAAAAATTATATCAATCAATAATTTTTATCTCATGTTGCCACACATTTTAACAAAAATTCCCATTCTTTGCAAGATTTCTCCTTTCAACCTATTGTTATAGCTGATTCTGAGATGGAACGTCTGCTAAAGGAAACCTATTGGATTCACCGTCTTAATACGGTATATCCAAAAGGTCTAAATTCCAAAACACTCTACGATATTCGTTAATCAATTTTTAAAAATTTTTTTTTTTTTTAAATTATGTTCCCTTTCTAGAATTTAGTTAAGAATAATTTTTTATTAATCTCATTTACTGAATAACTTGACTAGTGAAAGTATAAACTAATATCATAAAATAAGTTTAATAATTCTTTACAAATGAAAGGGCATTTTAAAATTAATTCTGAATATATTATAAAATACTTATTCATTTTATAATTATAAATATTATGCACACCATAATTTTTTAACAATTTTTTATTATATAATTTGAGTTCTGATAAAATATGAACATTTGTCAATAATATATATATATATATATATACTACTCAAATATGAATTATACATAATCAAAATATTAATAAAACTGTTTATCTCTATTTATTCATATAAATGTTTGTGATAGTGTTCAATAGAGATATATGTATCCTTAAGATCCAGTGTTATGTATTTTTGTGTATTAAAATATCAATAATCTGTGCTGTATATGCATATTTCCATGTCTACTATTCATTCAAGAATAAGACAATTAGGTTGAAAATATAAGTATGATGTCATCTTGTTTATGTCTATTGTTTATATTATTGATCATTTAGAAACAAAATGTATTTAATGATACAAGCAATGATATTGAATTCAGTTTGAATTCAGTCTGATGAAGCAATAAAGCGAAACCGGTCACATACTCTGCGTGTTGGTATTGTTTATTTTATAATTTATATATACACCACTCCCTCGATAACTCGTGCACAATGGGGTCCACAAACATAGACCACGCTATAAGCGAGGGCGCGAGTTACCGAGGGAATCTCCAAAATTTGAAAAAAAAATCTCTTGGACATCGAGAAAACAGCGGGGGGGTTGGGGTTAGGGAACTTTGCTGTTTAATGACTGAATCTCATTTTACATTCACGTTGATAATAACTTTTAATAACGCACTTTTTCTAATGAAGTTGTTCGTTATTCTGTTTAAATAACATTTATTTTCAAAATGTCCAACATGTGAAAGATTGTTCCAACTGGTTTCAACAACCATTACGTTTACACGAAAACGTGTGTATTATGTCACTGCTTTTTGTTTTCTTGATGAGTCTGGTTCCCTGAGGGGTATGGCATTGTATCCTGCCAAATTGGAGTGAAAAGAGCAGGTAACTAGACTAACTGTTGATACACCACCAAACAAGATTCCTTTTGTTCAAAAAGCGAGCAAAATTTTCCTGAGACAATCGTCTACGTCGAATCTCAATTTTTGTGCTGTTCAGTTAGTACAGTATTGATATCGTGATTTCATTGGAAGTAATAATGAAACTTTTTATCATTCTTGAGGATATCTCAAAGTGCCAGTTCAAGAATTCTTTGAAGCTAGCTTGCCCACAATGGTCCATATCTGTGAAACCAAGCTCTTTATTTTATGAAGTATAGTATTCTTTTTGCTTGGTTGACGTGCTATCTTTGATCACAGTTACCAATGAGTCGGTTAATTTAAGGTAGTTTATGTTATATACACAATAACATTTATAACAGTGTTCAATTGATCAAATGAAGTGAGTTCACCCGACATACGACCGGGGCAGCTAGATTTTAAGTTTGTAGGATTTTCGTGCCTTTTAACTTTTCTTTCATTTCACCTCCATTATTTGATTTAAAAGACATAATTAACATGATAGGGGCCCCAAGTGGCCGAGTGGTCTAAAGCGCTCTCTGTTACGGATCACTGCCATCTCACCTCTGTCTGCGTGGGTTCGAATCTAGGATTTGGCGAATGTGGATATGTGAGAAAGCTTGCCAGTAGCTTCTCGTGGGTCGGTGGTTCTTTCCGGGGATTTCCCGGTTTCTTCCTCCACCATTAATACTGGCCGCCATGTATAACCTATCGTGTGCTGAAGAATGGCGTTAAGCCCCACATCAACAACAACAATTAACATGATAATACAAAGGAGGCCAACTTTTAATTCAGTGCAACAACGCAACAAATACTTCTGCAAGTCAGTTATCAAACACGGTCGGCACCTAAATAGGTTCTCAGAGAAATGCTTGCGGACATAGCTGTTGCGGTAGATTGACTCATTTTACGTTTAATTACAAGAGAACACATTTGCATTTATGATGATTACACTTAAAAGGAACTAGAAGATAGAACTAGAACACAAATTTCAATTGATAAAAAAATTATTTGTATTTATTTATTAAAGTACTGCCTCCACTCTGCGTAAGTGACATTTTCATTGATCAAAATTTCCTTACATATTGTTAATTGTGGTGTGCTAGGAATGTCACTTGGAAAGAAAATGTAAAAATATTGTACGACTTATTTTTAAATTTGGTATTTCATAATGTTGATTAAAATTTTCAGGTCCTATCTACCGTTTCTGACGATAAAACAAGTGATATATCAAAGTTTTTGTAGCTAATTTTGATCGCAATTTCCATAAAGTTCATAAAATAGGGATCTATTTTTGGGGTAATTTCTGGTTTTAAAAAATGAGATCCATGCCTGACCCCGTGTTATAAGCAGGTTCGCGAGTTATCAGGGCACGAGTTATCGAAGGAGTGGTGTATATATATAACATTTAAAAAAAAAGACCTACCTACCCTATTTTAAAACCAGTGCAATAGGAAACACATATTTCTGGAGGGCCATATGAGTTGCATTTATGTATGTTGATGAAGCAATGCAACATCTTCATGGCTTAGCAGATAGCAACTTAAGAGGCATCATTTCTATACAGATTGTTATCAAAGTTTATGAGATCAGTTTTGAATGATGATATTTATGCATATTAATGAGGTGATTTGGAACCTGATTGGTCAAGCTTGAAGTCACCTCAGCGGCTGTATTTCTGTACATATTTTAATTAAACTTGATATGTTTTACAATATCAGTAAGATCCCTGATGATTTTGATAATGAGTGATATCTGCATATATTAAAGAGATGTGCCTGATTGGCTGACTTTATTACTACGCAGGAGGCAGTATTTACTATCAGGTGTTGATCGTACTTGAAAAAAGGTTTATGATAAAACTAAATAGGTCAGCTTATTGCAATATGATCAAGTGATGCATCTTAAGAAGTGGTGTGATGATTAATCAGAATAACCAGAGTTTTGTCAAAAAGGTCAGTTGTTGTTGTTGTTGTAGGGTTAACGCCATCTTTCAGCACAAGAGAGGCTATACATGGTGGCCAGTATAACTGGTGGAGGAAGAACCCTGGAAAACCCTGGGAAGAACCACTGACCCACGAGAAGCTACTAACAAACTTTCTCACGTACCCACGTTAGCTGAGCCCGAGACTCGAAACCATGCAGACAGAGGTGAGATGGCAGTGATCCAGAACAGTGAGCGCTTTAGACCACTAGGCCACTCGGGGCCCCCGAAAAGGTCAGACATCCAAGAGTTTGATTATAATTCCCACAATTGAATATAAGCAGTTAAAAGTTTTCATTTTGTAACATCCTGACTTTATGGGACAAAATCTTCAACGAAAGTAAAATAGGTAAATAACGGTTAGCCCTACGTTTGCAGTAATGATATTGTCAGTGAAAAACGAAGATCAACCAGTTAAATTTTGATGTTTGATCATTTATGGACCGTTTCAATGGCCTAGTGGTTAAAGTGTCCACCTCTGATGCTGGTGGTTGTGGGTACAAACCCGGCCGAGTCATACCAAAGACTTGTAAAATGGTACTAGCAGCTGACTCACTTGGTGCTGAGCAATATTAAGAGGTTAGTGTTAGGACTGGTTGGCCTGGTGTCAGGATAAAGTGACTGGGTGGGACATGATGCTGCATGTTTGCGCCATGATGCCCCAGTGCTAGGCTTCACTATAAACTCATGCTGCAGACATCATAGTGATATGACTGAAATTTTTTTAAAGCTACTTTAAAAATCCAAAACACACACACACACACACACACACACACACACACTGATCATTTATGTTTGAATTTCAGCCATTTACAGTACTACTTTTAAGTTTTCATACTGACATATCAGTCTTTGAACATTATGAAAGGCTGCCATATTACAGGGTCTGTTGCACATTTGTCAACCTATTTACGATTCAGATCATCAGTGAGACCCCCTGATTTGAACTAAAAGGGGAACATACTATAAGGGCCATTTTTGGTCCAGTTAATTGGTCCAACCTGGTCAGACCAAACCATATCACTACTGACTTCTTAAAATGAAAATGAAAAGTGGTATCTGAGGTAATAAACCATATTTAATGGAAATATACATGTATTTAAACAAGGTTACAAAACTAAAATAAAGATTTATAAATAGTCATTGACTGTTGTGCATATTGTGTCCAAAATGCACAATTTAAGATGTATTATTTCAGCAGTAATCTTCATTGGAGCTTGTCAGCTATAATGGCTATATTGCACACAAAGAGCTTCCACAGTGGATGAGAATGCCATTGGGTTTTTAATGGTTGATGGTTGATTTCCTTGAGTAAAAATGGGTCCTGGACAGGACTAGGTACATATTTAAGGAAAAGGGAGGGACCCGTTTTATCTATGTATGTTTCATCTAGATTTGATTAGGGACCAAAATCAGCACTTATCCTACCCTGCCCTTTCAGATGTTAGAAAATATGTTTACTTGTTGCAGTTTAAGGTTCATATCAATTTTGCCACACGCTTGCATGTACATTTTATGCATTTATAGCCAGACTGTAAGAGTTAGTACAGTGGTCCCTGGCTATAAGGTGGCCTCACCTTTAGCTTATGATATCACATCTATATCTTCCATTAGCAGTGTTGTAAAGAAGATGCATAAATATCTTTTCAGGAAATCATATAACGTTAGTGGCTCACTCCAGATTAGTTAGTGTTTGTTTGGATGCTGCAAAAGAATTGGCAGGAATTGGCGTTGAATGTGAAGTAAGCATATGTATTACTGTTGGACAATAAAGATATTGTAAGGTATTAAGTCATCATAAATTTTGATATATGTAGATTTGATATGTTGCCAATTTAATTTAGGTTTTGTTTACTTATTTGTGTATGTATGTGCTAGCATAGCTGCCAACTGTCCCATTTTTTCCGTATTTGTCCCATATTTTGGACCTGAATACGGGTGTACGTTTTTTGAATTTAAAAAAAATAGTAAAAAATTTCCTTGCAATTTTCAGTTTAGAATGGGCACACGGTTCCATTCTGATAGAAATGTATCGCATATATAGGAATACAGTTCTGCAATATGATTGGTTCATTCGAAATTGAGGCTACCATGCCTGTCTTTATCCGCCATATTGGATTTTGCAAACAGTTACTTTTACCACTGTGTCTCATCTTCGTAATATTCAACTTCTAATCATGTTGAATAGGAAAGCAGAATATTCAGAATTTTCACCAGAAAAGACAAGAAAACAGAACTGAAAGGACAATTGTGCCGCCTTGTTTAGATTTGTGAAATCATCTAGTAAAGGAGAAGACTTTACGTTTTGGAAATTGTGTAATGTGATTTCGCTATTGGGCATGGAGGCGCACATGAAATACAAGAGCACGAAAAAGCTAATAAACATCAGCTTGCTGCTTCATCATACACAACTCAGCCTGAACTTGGATGTATATAAATACCAGAGAGAACCTTGATGTAATTCGATTGAAATTCAGTTATTAAATTTCTTTTAGAAATGAACCTTCCTCTTTCAGTTACTAGTGTTGCTGGCGATTTTTTTTGCATGCATTTCCCAGACAGTAAAATCGCAAAGGATTACTCGTATGCTAGATTGAGAACAGTTCAGTAAGAAAATCAAACAGAATTGAGATTATCACTGAAAGTTGGTACATTGGAAATGATAATGATTGAAAAAAATAAACAAGGTGTGGAAAAGGCTCCTATAAACATCCTGTGTCTGAGTGTGTTGCACTCTTGCACCTTCTGAATGGGCACCCGAATGGAACAGGTTGCCCATCCAGAAGGTGCAGGTGTGCAACACATGCATCTTTGACATTAAATAATTATGTAAGGCACTATCCTACCTTACTGATGGTTGTATATCTTGTAAGTAGTTACATATGCATTAAAATTTTTAAAAATCAGTATTTGGTCCTGAAAATCAGTATTTTTTTGTCATAAGCAATCAGTATTTTTGTACTTGGGGGTTGGCAGCTATGTGCTAGTATTGCAAAAACAAATGAGCTATAAAATTTGAATTCTTTTGTCTGAGGTCATGTATTGAATGCAAAGGATGAAACACTTCACTGAACACATGAATAAACACATAAGACTTGTGCATCACAAAATTTAATCTTATTATGTCGCCCTACCAGATTGGAGAGAGTCATATTGAAATCATTCTCAGTCTGTCTTATTCAGCTTGTAAGCTAACTATTCATCCAAACCAGATCAAATTCTAGCATCCTGAATCTTATTTTCAAGGTTATAAGGTCATACTTTGTGTTAAGAAAAGCAACGTTTGTAAGCAACATATCTCACCAGATGGGACCAAATTTGATAATACAGGTGCTGAGAGGTTGGGGGGGTGGGGGTGGGGTGTCAGGATATGATTGGGTTTTTTAATGACCTTGAGTAAATTTGCAAGGTTGCAAAGATGACATATATCCATTGTGATGGGCTGTGAAGGCCTGCTTAATATGTAAGCAAGATATCTTGAGAAGAATGGAACCAGATATGACCTAATTGGATATTTAGATGCCTTTGAGGATAAAACGTACAGTATATAACTTTTTTGAAAAATTTATATTTTTATATAGCAGATTTTCCAAGCAGTTCAGAACCTAAAAGTGTATAAATTGAAATCCATTTTTTGCACCATTCTTAGCTAAATATATATCCACAAGTAAGGGTCAGATAAAAGTACGGGAAAAAGTATCCTGTCACTAATTGTCCATAAAATAATAGCTAAATGAAAAGGTTAAACTTCATCAGATTTGCACTGATTGAAGATCAAGAGACTCTTCTTATCAAAGTAGACTAAATAGGTGAGTGCATTTTGACACAGCTCTTCAGAGCAAATTTGTTTTCAACTGATTTCAGCTGATTTAAAGCAGCTTAAGACTGATGATTTTCAAAGATCTTTTATCATTGACTTGATCAATTGTTTCAGAGGAATGTCATTATTATTATTAAAGCCATAAAAGCCATTAAAATTTGGATTAAAAATAACCAAACAATACAATGAAAGATGTGATTTTATTTTGCTTATAGCTATGGAGCAATTGTAAAGGAAAATTTCATTATTTAGTTGTTTGTAAGCACTTTTATTTCACATCCAGTGTATATGTACACATAAGAACTTTTGATAATGAATAAAGAATAATTTATTATTTAAGAAACTAGTACAAATTTATTGTGGTAATTTAATGTTCATGATTTTGATGATGTAATGAGTAATAAGTTAAAGTAAGTAACAAAATAATAAGCAGAACTCCATGAATGTGAGAAGGGCCCCATGAACATGACCTAGGAGACCTTTTAAGGTCCCTTTCTTGGAAAGCTGGAGAAAATATTTGTCCCTCGTGTGTTCTTTTGTAGAAGAGATTCACAGTAACTAAACTGCTGCTATTGACAGAAATCAACATCAAAAGATGACATTTGTCATAATAAAGATATCTTACACACAAGTGAACATCAAGCTCTTTGTACAAGATATCTTAACATGCAGTATTGTGAATTAAATCCAAAATAATCCTAAATGTTTACAAGTCCAGAATATAGTATTCCAAATGAATTCCAGGTCATGAATGTGCTGAGGTACCAATAGACTTGAATGTGCTGAAGTGCCAACAGTCTTGATGTATCACAAGTGGCATCGTCCAGAATGTCTTTGAATGAATTTACAATAATCCCAAAATAGTATTTAGTTAAAAGAGTCATATGAGCACTTTGTATTTCCAATAAGTAATTTAAATGATTCCTCTCAAATTAAATGTAAACAAAACATTAAATACTTCTGCAAACTGAACATAAAATTCTCTCCTTACATAGATCTCCACAACTGCATTACGATTCTGTTCCAATTCATACCTATGGAACATGTAACATGTTTCACAATATATCACCATGTGATACATATCACAATACTCAATCATACCAAAGGGATACTACCCCAGACTGGACACAGGTTCATTATCTTTATAGCATCATTATCCCAAAACATAATTTATGATCGTGGACAAAAATTAGCAATATGTTGTTTATAAATGATCATTATAATCTACAGTCATGGATAAAAATGAAACACAATACAGATTTATATAATGGTATGGTTTTTTTTGTTTATAGCTCCTTAACTTGTTTCATTTAATTTTAGCCCTTGGCTAATGAGAATCAGTTGTAATGTAGTTTCAGGTTTGTAGACACAGGGCTTGATTGAAAAGTAATGAAAATTTCCATTTGTATCATTGATATATGATCAAAGGATTTATTCATTGAAAATTTCAACTTGTATCATTGATAAGAACAAAGGATTTATTTAGTTAAAATTTAATCTAAATAAGTATCCATTTGTATGATTGATAAGAACAATGAAATTTTCCATTTATATCATTAACAAGAACAAAGGATCTGTGCATGGAATAAAGATAGAGTGAACGTATTTTAGTATTGTCCCTTGATTTTGAGGATATGTAAAGTAAACCTGCTATAGACATCATTGGGAAAATTGTTACTTAAATCATATTTGAATATTTTGTGTCATTTTCATCATTTAAGTGTTTACTGTTATGTATTTGACTTTGTATAGGTAATTAACATGAGGACCATCCGACCAATGGATGAGGAGACTATAGTGAAATCAGTGATGAAGACAAACCACCTGGTAACAGTAGAAGGTGGATGGCCTCAGTTTGGTGTGGGAGCAGAAATCTGTGCAAGGATTATAGAAGGTAAGATACAACCATTTATTTGGTTTTCTTCATACAATTTTGATGTCATTTCCTTTCAGGATTTACATTAGAGAGTAGAATATTCACATCTCTTTCACTGTTGACCTCTCTGGTGGAAGGTTCTTCCATATTTAACTCAATATATACATCTGCCATTTAGGTGATGATTATGGGTAAATGTGTGCCTGACCCAAGAAAGACTTATTTTTAAAAAAATTTATGCTAAAAATACTTCCATATTAATTGATTACTATGAAGAAACATCTCCATAGGAAGCTACTCATATCGGCATGGGTATTTCAGCAGAATTCTTATGATGCTTATTTGGATCTAAATGAAATTAGTGCCAACTGGACATACAGTTTGGTCACGACATTGATCAGCTTGAAAATTTTGTTAATGCTTCTCAACATGAATGGATGGTTGTATCAGCATGGGGTTTTAATATGAAATGTAACTAGTCCTAATGAAAATGGTACCAATCTGATATCCAGTAAGGCCACCACAGCAGCCATCCAGAAAATCCTGTTATTGCTACTCCTGATGAATGAAAACCAAATCAACACAGGGTTTTCACAGGAAGACTTCTTATGATGTGTGGCTTGTCCTAAATAACTTTGTGGCAGTCTGATATCCAATATAGTGGTCATGTTGAAAATCTTGGGTGTATTTATGTAGTATGTAGTAATATTTTACAGTATCGCAGCACAAAAATGACAACAAGTGCCAACTAAAGGTAAAGTTCACAAAGTTTAAAAAAAATTAATTGCACAAAAATTAAAGAAGATACATATTGCTACTTGTCCTAGATGGAAATTCATATCACCATTGCAATTTTACCTATATACTTCATATGATGAAACTGGTGCTGTAGTGGTAACTAGGATGGTCATCAAGGCAGCCATCTTGTAAGTGTTGCAACTCTTCTTAAATGTAAAATGTTATTGATGTGGGGTTTTCACCAGAAGATTAATTATGATTCATAGATTGGTTCTGAGCCAGAATGGTGCTAATGTAACCTTAAATATGGCAACCACAATGAACATATTGTTAACCTTGTCACTAATCCTCTTGAATGGATTGTCTTATACATATTGCATTTTCACCAAATGTCTTCTGATGGTGACTAATTTGTTTTATATGAAAATAGTGCTGATCTTACATCCAATATGGTTGCCACAGTGGCGGTTTTTTTGAAAATCTTATCACTCAAGAACATCAAAGCTGTTTTCAACATTCAGCAGTTTAAAAGAATAAATAGTCTTATCTTGAATTCTTGGTAATAATTTTTGGACAATATAACATCATTCCCATTGAAGGACTTTTCTGTTTATCTAATATAGCCCTAACACAGTGTTCATAACACAAAGTGGTTGTATGGTGGAATTTTACTGTACATTGAATTCTGATCTCTCTTGGTTTTTAATTTTCCTTAGCAGATGCATTATTTATGTTCAACTAATCATTTTTTCCCTTTGCTTTTCAGGTCCATCATTCAACTACCTTGATGCCCCAATCCTGAGGGTCACTGGTGCAGATGTCCCCATGCCCTATGCTAAAAACTTGGAAGACAATGCTAACCCTCAGGCTGGCAACATAATTAGATCTGTCAAAAAATCACTGAATATTAAATAACATCATTTATGTCCAGGATAAATATGTGCTCTCCTATGCAGTGCAGTTGTTTGAATAATACTGCACCAGTTGAGTGAACTGTTTTTGTGTCTGATCAGGGTTTTCTGCATAAACACACCATGGGTGATAGTTGTTATACTACAGTTAGTATTAACTTATAAAGGGCTTCTCTAAAGCCATATACTGTCTTTGCATGCACTAAACAGTTATCCAGATAAAAGCCATATACTGTCTTTGCATGCACTAAACAGTTATCCAGATATCACTATATTTTATACTTTATTGTTGTAGTATCTATTTTCAAATAACGACGACTAAATATAGTGTAACTAATGTGAATGACTCCACACTCAAGTAAATGACTGGTTAGAAAGTTGTATTTGTCCATAAAATGTTACAATAAGCTGTCATAATCTGGAACTGGCCACCAATTTACTAATTTCCAGGAGTACATAGCTGAATTTCCACTTTTTTTTTTTTTATTTTCATCAATGTTATTGTTTTTTTTATCAGCATTCTTTGAATATTTTCATTCTTTTCCTGTCACATTCCTACTTCAGGGAAGCTTGTTAGTTGGTTTATTTTAAGAGGTGGTGGTTTTAATTGTTTATTTTGAAACTTGTAGAATGGAAAGGATTACATGTTAATGAATTAAGCTTTATTTATTTGTGCGAACACTGATATTATCTTACACATTTTTCAGTATTGATGAATGAAATTTACCTCTACAGAATCTAGTAGGCTGACAAAGCGCTTTACCAAAATTGTGATATGCACAAGTTTGTTCAGTAGGGTAGGATCTGTTCAGATAGAATGAAATGGCTGACTGCAGCTTTTGAAATTTGTGCTTGATGGGTGACAGGAATGATGAAACTGAAAATAAATTTAGAAATGCACAAGTCTTTTATCAGGAAGTATCTGATTGGATTTACTCACTAAACAGTTATTTTGTTGTTTGGTTTCTTTTCCATCCTTGCATCTTTTCTCATTGCTTTATTGGCATGAAGGAATTTATCCATTTCAAGTCTATAGCATGCTGTCTAATCTCAGTTACTAAGAAAGCATGTTTCTATAATAATATGCACTTTTCTCTATTTAGCTTTATTGGCCTTATGTCTTTATAAAAGTGAGTCTAGCCATGTAAAGGGACATAACTCAAATTTTAATTCTTGGGTTAAATTATACTCTTGTTAGTTCCTATGGTTTTGTTTGATAGTTCTCTATGGATCATTTCCATACAAACTGATTGTCAGCAATAATTGCTTCATATTTTCTCCCAAAAAAAATGTTTTAAGAATTTTTATTCAATGAAAATGAGAGATAAAGAGAAGGGAAGATTAAAAAATTAAAGTCAGATTACATTTTATTTTTTGAGAGGAATATTGGTTTTTGCTCATGATCATGAAAAGAGGAACATGATTATCAAATATTCCACAATTTATATTCTTCTCTTCGGTCCAGTTTAATATGCTGTATTTACCTTAACCTTCCAGCCTTCAGTAATCAGTCATAATTCGGGAGAGTTTATGGGATAGCTTGTTGTCTCTAGTCTTTCCCTCCATTACCACAAGTTTGTTATTGCTGCTCCATCTAAACTGCTTGGACGATTTCCATAAAACTTTACACACATGTTCAACCCAAGATCTAGTTGGTCCTAAATGACAATGGTGCTGCTCAGACATCCAGTATGGCTCCCACAGAAGCCATCTTGAAAATCTTGTTCATGCTATTCCTCCTGAATAGAGGGTCATACCAGCATGGGGTTTTCACTGGAAGACTTCTTATGAAATATAGTTGGTCCTATATGAAAATGGTGCCGGTCTGACATTCATTATAGCTGCCAAGGGATTCATATTGAAAGTCTTGTTATTGCTACTATACATAAATGGAAAGTCCTCATGATGTGGTTTTCACCATAAGACTTCTTTCAGATGTATTGTTGGTCGTAATAAAAATGGTGCCACCTGGACTTAAGTATAGCCACCACAGTGGCCATCTTGAAATGTTATCACTACTCAACCTAACTAGACAGTTGTAAGGGCATTGGGTTTTCACTACAATATTTCTTATACAATCTAGTTAGTCCTGATTGAAAATGGTACTGATTTGACATCCAGTATGGCCACCACAGCAGCCTTCTTGAAAACCTAGCTATTGCTGCTTTTCCTGAACAGAAAGTCTTATCTTACTTTGAAAATCTTGTCCCTCAAAAATATCAGGGATGGTTTCAACACAAGTTAAAAAGAAGAAATGGCTTGAATTCCTGGAATTCTTTTCTGCCAGTAGAACAGCATTCCCTTCAGTGGACTTGTGTTTAATTTTACATGTATAGGTTTGTACCAATTTATAACATTTGCTTTATTTATGATCTTGTTTAACTGTGCATTAGAAAGTATACATTACGTTTTTAATATTACTTACCTTTTAATCATGAACAAAGCCCTTATTTTTGGGAGAGAGTAATTTTAAACCAATTCAAAATATAAATCGAATCTAATTCTTTATGGATCCTTTTCACACAGAAATTACATTACCTCTTCATGTTTTGAGGAATTGTGAGTATGTGTTTACAAAAATTCAGTGTAATTCCAAGGTTCTTAACAGAAAGTCATTTGTAGCAGTTTACTGGATTATATACTTGTGCTTCAAGACCTTAATGTGAATTGATACTTCATGAATTTCTTTATGTGTAACATCACATCAGGAATGATAACCCAAACTGCCAGCATTAATTAAGTACCTTGGATATGCAGTCTGATATGAATTATCCAACATTTGATTTCATTTTATTTAAAAATTTATATATTCAGCTGCAATATTTATAATCCAGATAATTATGTCGAGATTGTTGTTTTATTGACAATCTATACTTTATGGAGTCTATGACCAGATATACTGTTTGTTGTCTTTATGTTTTGTAGTTGTCATAGTACGAGAATAATTTAGGAGAATACACACTTGAACATTGAAAGTAATGTATTCAAGGTCACTTGGCACCATGGAAACAAATATAAGTTTATAAGTCACTTTTTTGTTGGGAAGTCTAAAACTTTTTGTATGACCCATTATGACATGTGTGCATATAGTGTAGCTTAATATTATCCATCTGTCTATCCATTGCTCCTTGAGTTAGGTAATTTCTGGTACTGTGGTGGGGCATCTGTGCTCCATGTTCTATGATCACATTTATTTTTATTTTAATGATGTAAAACAGGATTCTTTTGGAAATTTTTTTTAGATGGAACCTACAGTCCGATCAGTAGTAGTGGCCACCTATAGAAAAATTTCAAACTAGCCTTTCTACAGCAGTGACCTTTGTTTGCAAGTTCATTTTTCAAAGTTGATTATTGAACAAGTACCATGCACAGAATATTATTATTATTATTATTATTATTCCTGTTAATGTTCTATTCAACAAAATCTTAAATGTATATGTTGTTTTCTTCCAATGCTGTATTCTACATAAGGGTACTGTATCCTGCTCACCTTATTCCATTCTGTAAATTAAATCCTGCTCACTTTAATCCATTCTATAAATTAAATTCTCACTGACTCATAAACAAACACTGATCTTAGGTTGTAGTGTGCACCATGAGAAAGCATTAATTTCACTACTAGTTGACAGCTCATATGACAGTGAAATGGAACTGACCATTAGGTCAGTTTATATAATCATGCTTAGGAACCACTGTTTACACTTAAAACAAAATCTGTTGACTCTCTTCCTTTGTTGATAAAAACTTCCAAACTTTCAAGTTTGACATCTTGACATATTGAGTTACATTGGCAGTGTGACTGGATTGTGATAAGTACATGCAAGATAAGAAAGGTTGACTCATCTCTTTATATTACACCTTTATCTAAACAATGATATTCTCGTCAAATAAAAGTTTAATTTGTATGCATAGTGAACTAACTTTTGATACGTTCTAGTGACAGCTTAAAGTGGGTAAAAACCATTATTTGGTTAGGAAACACCAGGCTGGTGACATTGGCAAGGAGGTGACCTATACATGACTTTTATATAGGAAATTACCAGGGGGAGAGTATAGTGACCAGGTGATCACTATATAAAGATGATCATTAGGATAGATATGACTGAACTTGTCTTGATGGAATTATCAAATATATTCTCTCTCCGGTAAGAGATATCACAAGTCCTAGAGAAAATCAATAATTTTACTGATAATCAAAAGGACTATAAGTTAAGAATTTTTAATTTTGGCACTTTTTGTTCCTGCACAAAGATTATCTTATGTTAGACACTAACTTGGATATGATGCATTTTTTCTTAAAATAGTTGCATTTGAATGAAGTGACTGGAATTTTGTGTAAGCGACTTTTCTGGTACTAAGTCACACCTGTTTACTTTGTCATTCTGTGCAAAAAGCCTACAAGAATTAGATGAACATTTTACCATATTTTTTCTATGGGCTTGAATGCTGCTCTCTCTTGAATTCAAGTGACATTCTTTACTAGTTAGCAAATCTCTTGGGATTACAGAAAGATGCAATAACAGCTCATTGACCTGATTAGTGTTGAGATACCTATGCTTAATTCATTTCATTTGTATTCATATAAACATTTTTGTGCATCCATGATATTTGCACCATTTTGAGTGTGAATTCTAGTGCACTGTCCTTATCTGTTAAAGATTCAAACTTGAATAAATTTTGCAGTTTTTAGATTGTTGGGGATATTGAAAATCTGTTACAATACTCAAAAGCACAAAACATAAATGTTGACATCAAACTTTGTTCCGAATATGCATGACTTGGTATTTTTGTATATCTTATTTTAATACTTGTATGAATATGCAACTTAATGCCATTATTGAATCACTGTCAAACAGTATGAATCTCACTGACCTGGCTTTGAATTGGTTTTGAACAAGTCTTTTGTAAACAACCCCCCCTCCCCAGAGTCCATGGATGGTAGTCAGTAAAGGCAATGAAACACTGAATTAGACATGTATGCATGTTATTGATGATATAAAGAAGTGAACTTAAGAGTGCAGAATATATATATATATATATATATATATATATATATATATATATACATATACACATACTTTAATGATACTATACAATTATATACTTTAATGATACACTATACAGAGACTTAGTCAGTTGGTTGACTTTACACAGTTTTAAGATGAATGTTTTGTGAGTAGTTTAGCTATCGAATTTGTTGATTTTATTTTGTTTGATCTCTCTTGTGCATATTTCATGATTATATCAGTTTTACAGATTTGTTTTTGTGTGTAGGTATTGTTCATGGATGTATTGAAGTAGTTTAAATCATGAACAGTGGCAGATTATATAACAGTTGCATCCAGTTGTTTAGTTACAAGAATACTTACAAAATATAATGTACTGAAGCCAGAAAAGCATCCATGGCAATGATGCAGAAGTGTAAAGAAGACAAAGTATATATCTATTACTGATATTTTCTTGAATGAAAAAATTGATTTAGTATGTGGACGGAATTATGGACTTGTTAACTTTTTCATTAGCCTTTGATTTGTTATAAATCAGACTTTTCTTCCACCCATGGGTTATAATAATGTTCTCATTTCTCATACAGTGTTACAAAGAAATATATTAATAGCATGATTAATACCATTTAATGCATAGCAGTTATGGCAGTTGCTTGAATGAATTAATAAATTGTAGTAAACTGTCAAAGAAATATTAAACACATTTGAACAGATCTTGTGTTGTCAATGTTTGCCCATATACTGCCATGGTCTATCAATTGATAAACCCATCTTGAGGACTGTAGCTGTTGATTCGTGACTGTCATACAGACAGAATATTGGTTGTCATCATTGTATGCTGTTTGTTCTAGTTGAATATTGGCAAGCTTTATACCAATATTGGTCAGTTGGATGCTTGCATTGCAGACTACAGTTTGGTTTGTAGCAGGTTGTTGAGTCCCTTGCTGAAGATCATTCCCACCTGCCTTGAGTTGTTTCCCAGTAGTATTGGGTACTTGTATGTTTTCTGGTTTATTGGAAAGACCCAGTTTTCTTTGTCTCTATTTGAGCAGATAGCAATCCATTGGGGCAGTTGTGCTCTGATGTATTCAGTGTGGTATTTCTTTAAATATGTTACCCAATCATAAGGGGCCCTGAGTGGCTGAGTGGTATAAAGTGCTCACCGTTATGGATCACTGCCATCTCACCTCTGTCTGCATGGGTTCAAGTCTCGGGTTCAGCCAATGTGGGTATGTGAGATAGCTTACCAGTAGATTCTCATGGGTCGGTGGTTCTTTCTGGGGTTTTCCCAGGTTCTTTCTCCACCATTAATACTGGCCGCCATGTATAGCCTATCTTGTGCTGAAAAATGGTGTTAAACCCTACAACAACAACAACCCAATCATAATACCTTAGGAGAATTATTACTACCTTGCAAATCCCTCCCTCCCAGATACTACTTTTAGCTAAAGGGAAATAGTTTCCCAAGTATATTTCATTTTGTTTCATTCAAATATTGTGAATATTAACAGAGATAAAACAGTTTAATTGCATAATGCAATGGTATGCTGTTATAAATTCATATTACATCATTTTTTATTATAATGTCAAATTGTCAGAGCTGGACATTTTCTCATGTCACTGCTCATAAATAAGAAATGATATTCCAATAAGCTAAAGTGGTATCCCTTTCGGTACTTCTGACTTTCTCTTGATGTGTAAGAGAGCTAAAGTTAAACCATAATGGTGATTAGCATGAAATGAGGTTCATCAGATCAATACAAAAATGTAATTTGGATTCATAATCGAATGAAACTGAAAAAAATCTCTAATAAATGGATCAAGAATGTCTTGCCTTTTGACAACAAATTTTTTATTTTATACTCATCTTAACACTTCATTTGGTTCAAGGCCTGTGTCATAACTTACATTTATACTATCTTAACACTTCATTTGGTTCAAGGCCTGTGTCATAACTTACATTTATACTCATCTTAACACTTCATTTAGTTCAAGGCCTGTGTCATAACTTGCATTTATACTCATCTTAACACTTCATTTGGTTCAAGGCCTGTGTCATAACTTACATTTATACTCATCTTAACACTTCATTTGGTTCAAGGCCTGTGTCATAACTTACATTTATACTGATCTTAACACTTCATTTGGTTCAAGGCCTGTGTCATAACTTACATTTATACTCATCTTAACACTTCATTTGGTTCAAGGCCTGTGTTATAACTTAACATTTTCCAAAACAATTGGCTTTTAGAGATAGAGACTAAAAACAATAACATTGTATTAAACTATTAATGTCGGTATATCTCAACATTGTGTTGATCTATTAAAATTTTGTCTGAAATTTTACTTCAAAGATTTTTAACAGAGTTTGGTGGGTGGGATATTATTTCTTTTGTTGAATTGATGGAATGACCTTTTATCCAATGTCTGTCCATTAATGTGCTTCTGAACAGGTTAATTTGAATTAATGCCAATTTTTCTGAGGGTTTTTTTTTTTTTTTTTTTGCAATCTTGACTATTGACTATTAACAGTTAGGAATTGATTCATTGTATTTTGGAGTTTTTATATATCTAAGCAATAGCTCAAATGAATTCAAGAACCAATCCACTTTAACCTTTGGTTCAAGGTCAAAGGTCATTTGCTTTTTGCATTTCATTAAGTATATACATGTGCAAGTGTATATTGGCTAAACTTTGAATTTAGTAGTAGCCTGTCAACATTAGGCAAGTTTGATAATCAGCACCCAGCAACACTGATTTTAATAGAAACAACATATTACCTTTATATTACATTATATTGCTTGTGCTTTTCATGGCACCATTAATAATAGGAGGCAGAGAAGATAAAAGAAACATTGTTCCAGTCTCATATCATTCTTTTCATTGGCTTTATGTGGTTATTATGCATCTCTGAGTGATTGAAGATTTTCACTATTTATACAGTATTTTATTGCATAATTGCCATTAATCATATCCATTTCTGTGTAACAATTTATCATTTTTCTCAAGCCCTCTTATGTTTTACAGTTATCTGTGCCCCTTTTGTTTATTTTGTGGGGTTTTGTGCAATAGATGTCCCTACATTTGTATACCCTCATTTGGTAACTGGTGTTAGGGTAGTTATTACCTCCAGTATATTTGCTCAGTTTGTTAATGTGTTTTTCTTTCAGTCCTTCAGCATGTCACAGTGAGTTGTCAACTGTGGGCATAAGAACACTTGCCTCACCTGCTTGGCATTTGCTAAGTCCACTTGCATGATGGATTTCCGTTATGTGTCTTCTGGTCAGATGAGTTGACAGTTTTGGCAGAAATCCACCACTCCTATTGTGTCAAGGAGAAGGGAGCTGCATTCTTTTCATCTTCTCAGAGGTGCTTTCCGATTTCAAGGAAGTTTACAGCACCTGTGATAAAGTTCCACCTTTTTCAGTGCAAGGAAACTGCTGTCATCTTCAATTCACTTGTCTAGACCTGTGCCAGAATAAAAGGGTCTTCATCAACAGACAAGTGGAATTCCTTGCATAGAGACTCCATGAGTAGGTCTCCATTGCCTGTACAGTCATTGGCAGGTGATAGGTCAATAGGCTCCAATCACCAGTCAGGCATCATTTATCACCAGATGTCTGTCACCAGTCACAAGGCACCAGGTTTAGGCACTGGTCAGGGTGACGAGTACCAGTCACCAGGTTCTGATCACTGGTTTTTATCTATCAGCATTGGACTTCGTTCCTTGCTCAATTAGACACGTCTCCCTCTAAGAAAGAGACTTGTTCAAAAGCCCCCATTATTTTTTCGTTCAATCCCCACGCAGCGTGGGGACTTCCACCTAGTGGTGAACCTGGAATGTCTGGTTTGTACCCCAATGGCACCATGAATGATTTTTTCATGGGTTGGCGGACCAGGGGCAGGCTCTAAGCCTTTCTGTCCTCTCCTTTCCAGTCATGTTTCTTTCCCATTGTTCCAGTAGGTGTAGGACTAGACCAGAGTGGGCCTTTTTCAGAGGTCTAGTCTGACCTAACAAATGATGCACAAATTCTCTCCACAATAACGAACAACTGGGAGGTCTCCATGGACCTCCAGGATGCTTACCTACACATCGTGGTATACGAGAAAGCATGCCAGTAACTTCCCATGTGTCAATTGTTCTTCCTTGTTTTCCCGGTTCTTCCTCCACCAGATAAACCTTTCTAGTTCCAGCTGCTAACAAACTGGAGACCTCACACAGAACCCCTGTCAGCTTGGATTCTTTTGGAAATCAAAATTTAATCACCACCCGAGTTGGCAGCTAAAGCGGAATAGGTTTCTGGATATAGTTCTGAGACATTCTCCAGAACCTCAAAGTCGGGCATGGCTGACCTCCTACATCCTGATGGGGTAAACCTTCAGGGCTTATGGTCTCAGTAGGAATATTCCCTTCATATCAACAATCTGTAAATGCGGGCATTTATAGCTTTACTGATCATCGACCAGAGGTGCATATGGGATGGCCTGTTTTCTATCATCTGTGTGGAAGTTTGTTATCGCTAATCCTCCGAAACTACTTTGATGATTGCCACCAAACATTATGCAAATTTTCATCGCAGGCCTAGTTCGTCCAAAATGAAAATTGTGCTTCTCGGACATCCAGTGTGGCTACTACAGCAGCCAACTTGTAATTTGTGTCGCTATTCTTCTTGTATGGATGGTCATATAAAGATGTGGTTCTCGCTAAAAGACTTCTTATGATGCTTAAGGTTCTAATGGTTCAGTTGGAATATCCAACATGGTTGCCACAATGGCTATAGAGAAATTCTTTTTTATTGTTACTCCTCCTGATTGCATGGCCATAACAACATTGGGTTTTCATTAAAAGGCTTCTAAGACGTTCAGTTGGTCATAAATTAAAATGATGTCGATCTGAACTACGATGTGTAGCCCATGGCTTCCATCTTGACTACAACTGTTATCGCTACTGCACTTAAACGGAAAGTCATATTGTCAGGGGATCTTCACCGTAAGTTTTATGATGTTTAGTTACTTCGAAATGAAAATGGTGCCTCTCGAACTTCCACTATGACCACCACAGCGGCCATCTTGAATCTTGTTACTGTTATTGTACCTGAATGGATCGTCATTTCAACATGATATTTTCATTTCAAGATTGTTGTGATATCTGGTTGGTCCTAAATGACATCCAATATGGCCACAAGAGCAGCCATCTTGCAAACTTGTATTTGCTACTCCTCCTGAACAGAAAGTCATATTAGTATGTGATTTTCACTTGAAGATTTCTTTTGGTGTCTTGTTTGTGGTAAGCAAAAGTGGTGTCGATTTGATATCCAGTTTGGCCGACACAGTGGCCATGTTGAAAATTTCACCACTACTTCTAGATGTAGAGTCATATTCACTTTGGGTTTTTACCAGAAGATTTGTTCTGATAAAGTATGGCCACCATAACAGCCATCTTGGTATTGCTGCGCCTTCTAAATGGAGGTCACATCGTCATTGGGTTTTCACCAGATATATTATGATATCTTGTTGGCCCTAAATGAAAATGGTGCCGATCTGATCTCGTATATGGCTGCCATAATGAACAAATTCTCCTAAATGGATGGTTGTATCAACATGGGTTACATACCAAAAGTCTTCAAATGGTGTCAAGCTTGTCCTCCTAAATGGAAGTGTTGGTGCCAACCTTACATCTGCTGCCACCATGGCGAATTTGATACTCTTAGTGAATATGATGGATGGTTTCATCACTCAACACAATTAAAAAGGAGAAATGGTCTTATCTTGAACTCCTGGTAATTCTTTTCGGGCAGTACTGCGTCAGTCCCTTCAAGGGACACTTGTTCTAGCACTGCATAGGTGCGTCAAATATATAAGATTTGGGTGCGTTATCGTCGCTTTGTTCCGCAGAGATCTTGGAGGCACTCGCGCACCTTCACAATGCTTGGATGTCTGGAACCTCCTCCGATGGACAGCACAGGAGGGGATTACCCACAGTCCACTATATTTCAGTCAAGAGAAATATCCTGACGGAGAGCCTGTTCATATAGGGATGGGCGGTCCACACAGACTGACATCGGTACCAATTGGTAGCAGAGATATTTAAGCTGCGGGAGAGGCCAGTGATAGCAGTGCTTGCAACGAGGTTGAACAACAAGCTACTAATTGATTCTTCTCCATTTCCACGCCAGAGTGCATGGGCGCTACACGCCTTCAGCCTGAAGTGGGATCGACTGTATTCCTGCGCTTCATCACCTTTCAGAATAAACCCTCAGGTTCTTCGCACAGTCAAGACTTCTATGCCACGGCTCAGCCTGATAGTACGCCCGAACAGTCATGCTTCAACGATCTCATTGACTTGCTGGTGGACACCTCACAAGGATGCCTCTATGGAGAGATGTACTGTTGCTGCGCAGAGGTTCCGTCCGCAAAACAACCCATAGATTCTCCACCTTGACGCATGGCTCCTATCAAATTATCTCTTCGCCAAGATCAGTATATGAGTATGAGGCAGACTATTATCCAGACTACGATGCAATTGACCAAGTGGCCATTATTCTCTAATTGGTGCGGTAAGTAACGCGTTGATCTGATCTTTCCAAATGACCACTGTTGCATATATTATTCTATTTATTTTTGAAGATAGAGACTGTTCAGTCTCAACCATTAAAGGCTATATAGCAGGGTATTTTTCACCAGAAAATTGTGACATCTATGTCACACCAGGGCAATGGCATATACACATTAAGCCCGATTGTGACAGCTCAGCAAGTTGTCAAGCCGACCCTCAGTGTACAGGAGAGCATCCTACTGACAACAGATGGTATGTTCACTCAGACAGTCACGGAGATCTCAGCTTCCCTCCTGGCTGAAAAAAAAAAAATAAAAAAAAAAAAAAAAAAAAAAAAAAAAAAACGCTTGGTAAAAATAACAGATAATACATTACTTTTATGAAATTTTTCATTGGTGTGCGTGCGTGTGTGTGTGTGTGTGTGTGTGTGTGTGTGTGTACAACTAATTTTAGTTATGTACTAACCTGTTGTTATTATTATCAAATTTCCCCCTCCCTGTCCTCCCTGATGTCGCTTCAGTATTGGTAGAAGTCAAGAATGATGAAAATAACTAAGATATCAGGTTTGGAGTATATTTATTTTTATTTTTAGTTTTGTTTTGTTCTAGGCCTCCAAATAATAAGCGGACGGGGGGGGGGGATTCACTTTAGACTACAGACTTGCGGCAGGAAAAGTTAAAGCACTGTAATAAGACAGTAATTGGTTTTAAAGACAACCATAATTGACCAGCAACATTTTTAGTTAGTGCCAACTAGACACCATAAGAAGTCTATAAGTGAAAACTCGATGTTTGAATGACATCCGCTCAGGAGGAGTAGCGATAACAATATTTTTAAAGATGGCCACCCAAGTGATCATATTGGAGGTTCAAGTGTGGACATACAGGATGTCAGATCGACACCAATATAAGTTATTCCCTAAACTTTATAAAAATATATTCATCACCTGAAGATGCTGATATGGACAAATCAGTTTGTTCAGGCAATTTTATTAGCGTCTTTGTTCTTTTGTTTCTTTTTTTTTCTTTTCGTTCTTTGATGCTTAGTGCATTGTATGACAACATGGTTAGCACAGCCGTTTTTGATAGATTGCCATAAATCTTGGCAAATATAGGGTCATCACCTGGCACGCATCTTGGCAAACCACTTTGCTCTCGCAATTATTAAAATAAAATATTTATTGACCTTTTTTGTAAGCTTAATCAATCTTATGGCACAATCTCGTTAGTGCAAATAGTCCCATCATTTTTATAGATTGTCATGAAAAGTTTAAAATACTGTCGCCTCACCTGACTATGTGCGTATCGACAAAAATCAGTTTACCCAGCAATTATTTTTATTGCTTATTTGCACTTTATGTCTTGTACATTAATGCCGCATATGACAATCTCGTTAGCTCAGCTAGTTGCGTTGTTTTTGATGGATTACCATGAAACTTGGTAAATATTATGATCATAACTTAAGATATTTGTATCGTTAAATCACTATTCCTGCAATGTTTGTTAGAGTTATTGCCCTGTTTGACTTTCATTTTAATGCAGTCTATGACAGACAGCATCTTCTGAGTACAATTAGTCTCAGATTGCCATGTGATCACCATGTAAAGATTCGCATATGCACAAATCATTGTACTCGTTACATTTTTATTAGAGTTATTGCCCTTTTATACTTGGAATCTGATTTGTGAACACAACTAATCTCACAGTTTTCATTGGCTCATTTTGAAACTTTGTATGGTCAACATTTGAAGATGCTCATATCTACAAATCACTTTGTTCTCATAATTTCTGTGTGTTATAGCCCTTCATGTGCGGCATTTTAATGCAGTGCAAGATATCGTCTTGAGAAAGCAGTTCATCTTGCATATTTTATGTACTGCTGTGAAACTGAATACATATTATGGACATCTGAAGATGCACATGTTGACAAATCTTTGTGCTTCCATTATTTTTGTAAGAGTTATTGCCCTCTTTTTACTAATGGCTGCATGCAATGTATGACGAGTTTTGTGAATGCAGCGACTCTTGCAGTTTTTAATGGATTGCTGTGAAAGTGTGTGTATTGTGGAAATCATCAAAAGATATGCTTGTTGACATTTTACTCGCACTATTTTCAGACGAGTTATGTGGGGTTTTTCTGGGAAGACTATAGACTTATCTCCATCGAGGGATAAGGGTCGTATGCTCTAGTGTAGATTTACATGAGCAAATTGTTCATAATTCCTATAGCTTTTCATTTAAAACACTTATGATCTGAAGATATAGTACTGCTATCTTTCACCAAGAAAAGGCTCCTGATTTAGAGCCCTGGCGTAGCTTTGATATCTGGGCCTCTATGCAAAGCTTACCGATGGGCCCCTGCCTAATATATAGTGTAAAACAAAAAAACAAAAAAACAAAACAAAAACATAATTCGTGGGCCCCTATGCTTTGCATGCTCTTTTTGTATGGTACTGATTTGGAGACATGGTGCTACTTTTTTTCACCACCGAAAGACCTATCTAGAAGAATGTGCATGAACATCAGAATTCGGTTAACGTACTGAGAAATAAAATCGCTTGATTTCCATGCACCATACATTTTAGGAGACAACGAAAAGAAGTGATTTACTGATCAAATCATACTTCGAGACTTAAAACTTGATACGTGAATTAACATGTTTGTGTTCATTAGAAACTCACGGTTTCTTGTGCATTCATTTTTTTGTGTACCCTTTTTGGGGGATAAAGTATCATTCAATATGCGAGAGACTGGTGGCCATAAAACACTATTAGGGATGTCGACCAATCTGTGGCAGTGAGATCAGTTCGATCATCTATTAGCCACTACATCAGGTTCAATGTCAAGGGGCATAACTTGCACCTTTGTATTACATTAAGCTTATGAGTAAGTTAACACTAGCACGTAATGGACTAGACCAAACTTCGTTCCTTTGTTTGTTCATAAACAGAGGTAAATGGATACAGGACGTATTAAAGTTACCAAGGGGAATATTTATCAATTTTGTCTTCGAGATCAAAACCAATCTGAATAGTCGCGCCATCATTATTGTGATTTTCCAGGATTCAAAATGCACATTAACACGTGGAAAACTTGCCACCTGCTTTAACGATGTGATGTCTGGTCAATAAACAAAACAAAACAAAACAAAACAAAAAATCAGTAGAAAATGGTTGCTGCCAAGAATTTTACAGAAAGAACTCCCAGTAACAACAAAGCCATTGTATTACCTGATTTTAAAAAAAAAAAAAAACAGTAATAAAATTTTATATCTGCTAATTATAATACGGTTTTTAAATCAACCCAAATAGGAACAATCTCACAAGAAAAAAAATTTAAAACTGTAGACAAACTGTAATACCTCTCAGATACCTTCTGCAGGTTAGTGATGTAGAAAAGGCCCTATGTGCCGTCCTGCCTGCGTGTTTTAAGAGGTGACCCATCATCAAAACGGTACGAATTCGAATCCTTCCATTGCGTCGAAATCGGATTGGTTACTATGGTGATACGGCTTGGCGGGCCGCATGCGGCCCGCAGGCCGCGTGTTTGAGACTCCTGGTCTAGACTGTTACCCGTTCTTCCTACAGTTTCTGCCGAACACGTCAACCATGCGCTGTCCACACTTTATTCGACATCTGATCGAGAACTGTTGTTCACCATTAAATCAGTGCCGTCCACATTTCTCCATCTGCTTTCCTGCATTTTGATGGCCAGCTGTTACAAAATAGCCGTGAAATGTTTTGAACTGTTAACGTTTTAGTGAACTTTTAGCAAACTAGCAGCTTATGAAATATTTCTACCATTTAATAATTACTGCCACGTAATCCGGGTAATAATAGCCGTTAGACATAATATAAAGCTATACTGTGCTCATTTCTCCAAAATACATAATGTAATGAGCTGGAATGATGTACTAGTGGAATCAAGGGTATTGTACTAAAATAATAATACAGTCAGAACTAAACATAGGGCAATAATTTTTATGATTCCAGGAAAGATAAGGACCGAGTCCTCACCTCAAAATGCCCAGATGCCAAAAATGTCATACAGCGTTAATGTTTCAGTCTTTTTTTGTGTTCGCTGAGACGAGGATATAAAAAAGGAAAATAATAGTTAAACCGAAGATTCAACAAATTTTAAAATGTCAACTGCTGAAAAAAAAAACGACTTCGCAGAACCATACATAAAAAATGGTATTGGAACTGATTGCTAACTTCAACTATGTTCAATTTTAGGGCTTTCATGTTAACGTGTGTGTAGAGAAATCAATTCTATATTTGATAAAACACTGCGGAGTAATGGATGTCCTAATCATACAATTTATCCAAAGAAATGGAGTACACTTGGTTGTCTTCAAGTCGTGTTCGGATATGAATAACAAGGATTGTTCGCAATTACATACACTGATATGTCTACCAAATAGCTCTTATACTGATATTTGAATCTCGTACTTTATCCTTAGTTCTGTTCTTTTCCTATAAATTTTAGGCTGCAATGTTTGATAAATCTTGCTTTAGTTCTACTGAGATATACAGTTCCTCGGATTTCATCGTCTGTTATTAACTCCTCAAATAGGGTCAGAAAACAAGTCGACTTGTCCTGCCAACGATAATACCACTCAAGTAAAGATATGGGTCTAATATGCCAACCAGACGTCCACCATATCCAGTTTACATCTTTTAATGCTTAGTTTTCTTTTTTATCACGGCTATCAGTTCTATTTCATCGCCTCGCTTTAAACTTCATAAATTCCGGTGTTTTGCAAAACCAAACTCTTATTTAGGCATTATTGGATTGCGGACATCATACAAGATTTACTTACATCCTAAACTAAAGAGCCTGACAACATGCTGTATTACACACTTTCTAACTGATGATTTGACGACAAAGTGCTCCAAAAACCAAATGCTAATTTCCTTTTTTCATAAACACTCATTAACACATCGTTTATGAAAATGATTACTTATTTCAGATTATAGTCAAGATGTATATTAGACTGAGCTTAGTAAATCTTGAAAATTAACAAGGTATTGTCTTTGGAACTATTTGTTACTGTTCACGTTTATACGTGTCCTGGAGTTGGTCGGCGTAGGGATGGTATTTAAAAATTGACAATAAATCGTCAGATAACAAAGGGGTTTTATTAGCAGCGTTGGTGCGACTCCATTAACAAAACGGACTACTTACATATAAAATCCTTGATAACCTGACTAGTCTAAATACTGGAGGAAATGGTTTAGGATAAAAAAAAATATGTTGTCATTTTTAATAGATATTTAGTTTCCGTCATTTTCTTTTATTTATTTTGCAACCAGAAAGAAAATGTAATTGAGTCTTTAGGTTCGTAATATATTCCCTTGATTTCCACATGAACAGATAAGAATGAGAACTGGGACGTGGATGAACGAATCATGCACACACTGGTAGCTTTTGCAAATACGCATGGTCATTATAACAAGGCAATGAGATTGAAACAGTATCCTTTAACATTCATTGAAACAAATATCCAATGAAACGAAAATATTTGTTGACGCACTAAGAAATCTCTCTCTCTCTCTCTCTCTCTCTCTCTCTCTCTCTCTCTCTCTCTCTCTCTCATATTTCTCAGAATAACCGAAAAGCGCTCCTCCTACTCAGCAACTCGTTGACACTTTGTCTCCGCATGTCATATCCGTGCACATCATGATCTAGCCTACATACAAAGAATTACCATCTTGATAGATAATGTTTGATCATCGAACACATAAGTAATAACAGCGTTGTTATAATACACAGTCCCGTCTGAGTAGATGCGCCGTTACAAAGATTATCGCTGCAGTGACAAGCTGTTCCCGGCCCATCTATCCCTTGTCTATCAGCAACATTCTGATCTGTGCACTTCTTCTCCATTGGCATGGGCCAGCAGCCCCTCGTAATGTCTGCAGAGAAGAAAAGAAATGAAATTAACAGTGCATCATCTGGTAC
>JAECUM010013491.1:0-58428 GCA_016617855.1 Megalonaias nervosa | reverse complement strand
AAAAGAAAGATTTATGTAATAAAGCTTTCTTTTTACCACATGTAAATTATACATGAGGTAAAATAAAATTACATAAGAAAACTCTTATGAATTATATCTAGTGTACATGAAATAATATTTCTATACACAGGAAAGTGCATCTGCAATCAAACTGTCTTTTCCTTTGATGTGCCTGATGTTAAGATTATATTCTTGTAAAAACAAACTCCACCTTAATAATCTTTGATTTTTATTTTTCATCTTGTCGATGAAAGTAAGGGGGTTGTGATCACTATACACAATAACCGAAGAAGAAGCTGAACTTATGTAAACTTCAAAATGCTGTAATGCCATTATTAAAGCCAAATATTCCTTCTCGATTGTTGAGTAATTTCTTTGGTGCTTATTTAATTTCTTAGAGAAATAGCACACTGGGAGATCAACACCATTTCTATCTTCTTGAATCAATACTGCTCCAACATCAACATCACTTGCGTCAACAGATAATTTAAAAGATTGATTGAAATTTGGAGCTGTGAGAACCGGTGCACTTTTGAGTAAGGCTTTAACCTATTAAAAGCCTCCTGACATTTTTCAGTCCAAAGAAGCCTGTTTTTCTTACTCAACAAGTTTGTCAGGGGTTCAGCAATATTAGAAAAATTGGAACAAAACTTTCGATAGTATCCGGCCATACCCAAAAATCGCATCAGTTGCTTTTTACTGACAGGCACAGGGAATTCAGAGATAGCCTTGACTTCTCAGAAAAAGGCAAAGTACCTGATAATAAAAGACTCTGATAAGCTCCTGTATCCCTTACAATTTTAATAGGGATAGGATTGGCCAAATCACCCAAGAGTGATAAAGAACCCTTCAACATAAATGGTTCATAATTCTCCATAATAAAATCAGACTGCGGTTTAGTAGACCCGACAAATGTATTGTTTTCAATACATAACCATGACCTTGACCTCTTAGAAACAAGAGCATTTGGGACAGGTCTATCTTGATTCTGATGCCTATATTTCAATTTGAAGCAATCAGAAATGATGTGTCCTTTCTTCTTGCAATAGGTACACGTAGGAATAGACAAGGATTTTGAATCAAGTTTATCAGAAGCTTGATTTTTAGAAGTTGTGCCAGATTGAGTTTTAGAAGGAGTTGTATTAAGCTGAAATACCTTTCTACTAGTAGACTGCTGAGTGAATGATTTGCCTACAACAGGAGATATATGAGTTAAGAAATATTCATCAGCAGCAAGAGCAGCATTTTCCAAGGTTTCAATCTTATGCTCTTCAAGATGATTCTTAATGTCATTAGGAACACAGTTTTTGAACTCTTCAAGTAACACAAGTTGTTCGAGACTTTCATAATTATGTTCAACTTTCTTGGCTAAGCACCATCTCTTAAATAACTGCTCTTTTTCTCTTGCAAATTCAACATAAGTTTGTCCAGCTTCTTTTTTATAATTTCTGAATTTCTGCTGATAAGCCTCAGGGACTAACGCATAACCCCTTAAGATGCACTCCTTAACCAAATCATAGTCAGCACTTTGCTGTACCGACAGGGATGCATAGATATCTTACCTTACCAAAAAGTACCCATTGCAATAATTGAGTCCAATGCTCCCTTGGCCATTTCAAATTTTCAGCAACTTTTTCAAAATAAATAAAATATTTGTCTACTTCTTTTTCTCTAAAAAGGGGAATTAACCTGATATTTCTTGTAATGTCAAAACTTGAATTAGTATGTGAAGTGGAAATGTGCTTTTCACTTGCCAGCTCAAATTCTTTCATTTTAATTTGAAATTCCCTTTCATCCTTCTCCTTTTCAAATTGTAACTGTTTATCTTTTTCCCTCTCCTGTCTCTCTCTCTCCTCTTTCTCAAATTGTAATTTCATTTGTTTATCATTCTCTCTTTCCTGTCTCTCTCTCTCCTCTTTCTCAAATTACAACTGCAATTGTTTCTCTCTTTCCTCTTTCTGAAGCTCGAGCTTCCTTAACTCCAATTCCATCTATCTTGTATTTCATTTTTAATTCCATTACTTTTATGTCTGAGTCTGATACTGACTTACTGACCAAAGCCAAAACACTTTTATCAAGAACATTCTTCTCTACCAAATATTGAATCAAAATGTTTTTAATTTCTTGTTTCATCAAGGAAGCTTTTGCCTCAGAAAGATCATATTTTCTGGCAAGTTCAAGCAACTCATCTTTTTTCAAACTATCCAACTGCTCCTGAGCAGGACTAGAAAGAAAAGTCTCCACTTTTAATGACATTGTGAATGAAAGCCTGTTGTTTTCACTAAAGATTTCAAACAAAATGTAAAATAGTGCTTGGAATTTAAAAACTAGGGGAATTTAAATTTCAAAAAACAATTTTCTGAAATATTTTAGCCAAATTTCATATATCCCGGATAAGCCCCCAATTTTCTCTTCTTACGTATAGGCTCGTACAAATGTAACAAAAGAAAAGAGTGAAGTCAACAAGCTTTGTAAATTTTAACAAAATAATTTATTTCCCTAGAAAACAAGGTCAAATATGAAATAGGACTTACGGTTTGTGAATATAATCCAAATAAACAGTTCTAATTGAATCCAGGTTCGAATCTCGATGAAATTCCAATATGGATGCGATGACATCAGATGAAGTCATTGTACTTATGACAACAGATTCTCAATTGAATCACAGTTGATAATGTTTCCATATAGAATTCCAGAATAAATTTCCACTGAATTTCTTTGTCCCAGAGCTTTTTATAAAAAAGTACACTTGTTTAGTTTTCTAGAGAATAAATTATTAAATTTCAAAAAAATTGATGAACTTCAAAACAATTTGGCAACAACAATAGAAACACCTTGTTCCCTCAAGGTGTAAGAATACGACTCTGACTAGATCTTTTAGAAAATGGCTGTTTTAAGCCTCGATTTTAGATCACATTGTAGTTCACGTGACAGGCTACGTGATTTCTAACTTGAATAGTGCAATAACAAAAATGACAATTAACACGTAGCTAGAATAGCCCTATTTAAGAATCAAATTCTCATGCTGGAAATGAATTTAAAAATAAAACCATTTACAACAGAGCTAACACGTAGATTGTAAAAGACCTTGGCAATAGCCAATCGTTTTCACTCGATGTTTACAAAAACTGTGAGCTAAAAATAGTGCTGAAGAAATCTTATAATCTAATTGGGTCAAGCCAATTTTTCGAAAAGTGACTTAAATCCAATGAAAATTATCATTACAATAAAATGTAATGAAACAAAATTAAAAATAAAAAAGAATTTAAAACTAACACACAAATAATTTAATTACATATAGGTAACAATATCAATATTGTTTACTTGAAAAATTACTCATTCTTCCCTTAACATCTGAAGCAAAATCAGTCTTATTATTGTTCAATTTTTAATTTGGATGGATTTATTTATTTAAATTATTCAATGGAAATACAAAGTGCTCAATAATATTCTTGGACAAAAACATTAATTTGGAATTACAGTGAATTCAGTCTAAGACATTTTGAATTATAGTAATGTGATACATCAAATGACTGCTAACACATTGCCACATTTCAGGCCATTGGCACATTAGCATGTTCAAGACTACAGGCACATCAACACATTCAACAGTGCTGCTAGAAAGATGATACAAAATAAAAAGTCTGAATCATGCAAAAATTTTACGATCTAGCAAATTTAACAATGCTCTTGCGGTGGGTTTAACACCATTTTTCAGCACAAGATAGGCTATACATAGCAGCTAATATAATTGGTGGAGGAAGAACCTGGGAAAGCCCCAGTAAGAACCATCGACCCATGGGAATCTAACAGCAAGTTTTCTCACATACCCACATTAGTCACAATTGTGACTCAAACCCATGTGGACAGCGGTGAGATGGCAGTGACAGGTACAGGCAATCACTGAAGACCATTCAGCCACCTTAGGTCCCCTAAATATAACATGATAAGTATATGAAAGCCTGCTATCAGGTCCATAAACCTACATGTTCAGTCAGAAGCAAGTTTTATTCATATTATAAGTTGATCATTATTGATTTAATGACTTATTTTTGTCGTCATGTATGACCATACAATATAAGTGTTGACAAGGTAGAAAATACTTCTGGTTTCATGTTCAACCATATCCTGCAACAAGTGCTGACAAGGTAGAAAAAACTTCTGGCCATAATTATACAAATAATATACAGTAATTATATAGACATATAAAGAAATTTACCATCATTTAGAGGCAAAATGTACAATATCTACTGGCATATAAGCCAGGTCCACCTGCAAACAATACAGACCCTGATCTGTCATCACATCATGCACCAGTAGATCAGGGTCTATGTTGATTGATCCACTGATTAGCTCTAAAAAATTTTATTGACCCAAATCTGCCAGTGCACTATGCAACAGATCTGGGTTAATGCTGTTGGCAGTTGATCAGACTTACCTGCAAGTAAAATATATGCTAATTTATCAGTTGAGTCCAACTGCAAACTGCAAAGACCCAGACCTGCTGTCATATAATGTGTCAGAAGATCTGGGTCTGTGCAGTTTGTTAGGAGTAATCAGTGGAACAAACAACATAGACCCTGATCAACTGGTGCATTATGCTAAACAAAAAAAAAAAATGATAATTAAACTTGAAGATCATCAGTATTTAGTGCAGGTAATTTTTTAAAATATTAATAATTTGTTCCCATTTAAATCTATATTTCTATGCTATTGTCATGCATTCAAACATATTAGGTCAAGTTATATATCTGTCCATCCACCAATATTTCCACTTAATAGCAACTGTCATGCGCTGTCAATTTTCAAACAGCATCAATAAGAAGGTCTGTATTTCCATGCTGCACTACACTACATAAAATGTGCATGACACCTAAAGCTACAGCTGAAGAGGTCTAATTTCTATTATTTGCAGAAAATTAAACGACTGCATAACTGTACCAAAAAAAATACATAATTATCCCTCTGCATTATCCCCCTAAATCTGTACATTAAGCAATATGCAATCTGCAAAATTCTAGCCATGCTCGTGCATCATCGTAAAATCAGTGATTCAAATTGTTTGTGCAGTACCACACATTTATAATACTAAGAATCGGACTGAACCAATCATCAAATACATGCTTTACATACAGAATATAGATTTTACTTTCATGTAACATGCCAGGGTGTATATATTGTTGCATAGCATAAAACATGAATATACATGGTACCTGAGGTCTTCTACAAAATGACTGGCAAAACAAATACAAAATTTGTTCAATATTAATGAGGAAAAAAAAGAAAGTTTCAAAGTTTCATTCATTTTTTTTCTCCCTCAAAGACCTTATCCCCTCACCCAGTGTTGCATTGTGGTTGAGCTGTCATGGGGCCATTTCATGTAAACTGCCCCCTTTAATGACCAAGACATGGGGAATTCTTAAATTTAGCAGGACTCTGATAATCTGGGGCCTGCTCAAGGTGCGACATGGCTTATTCCATATTTTTGGGGCATCAAGTATCTCAAACCTTGCATATATACGTTCTTCCAAGTCTAGAGTTATCTCCCTTGACACAGCAAAACAACTGTTCTAATTATTAAGCTATGTACTTTAGGCTCCATACAGATGAATTATAATAACAATGTGAATTAGGCTTCATACAGGTGAATTATAATAATAACGTACATTGGGCTCCAAACAGTTGACTTGTAATAAAAATGTCAATATAGTAATGTATTAATTTGTATTCACATATACCCTTTGATGTTTAATTATACAAGAATTTATTCATTCAAAGCTTATCAGTGAGAACCAATGTATATATTTAGATCTGAGAAACCAATTTATCCATTTAGATACAATAAACCAATGTATACATTTAGACCTGAAAAAATCAATTTATACATTTAGAGCTAAGAAACAAATGTACACATTTAGATCTAAGAAATCAATGTACACATTTAGATCTAAGAAATCAATGTACACATTTAGATCTAAGAAATCAATGTATACATTTAGATCTAAGAAATCAATGTATACATTTAGATCTAAGAAATCAATGTATACATTTAGATCAAAGAAATCAATGTATACATTTACATCTAAGAAATCAATGTACACATTTAGATCTAAGAAATCAATGTACACATTTAGCTCTAAGAAACAAATGTACACATTTAGATCTAAGAAATCAAAGTATATATTTAGATCTGAAAAACCAATGTATATACATTTAGAGCTAACAAACTAATATATGCATTTAGATCTGAGAAACCAATGTATATATTTAGATATATTCATATTCATATATATTCCTTAGTACAATTCGAACAAAAGGAATAGTGGGCCTCACCTGCAATCAGCTCTGATCCTTCAAGAACTTAAATACTAAACACTAAAAGTCTACTCTTATCATTGCATCTACCAATGGAAAATGTATACCTATATCTCACCACACCCATGCTGGTAAGATAACAAAAACAGTCTCTATAGTGAACAAAGAATCTTACATTTTTCGTCTCATTAATAAAAAAATTCATGCATATAAGAATAATACTAACTTCATCAACAAAGTGACAAAATAAAATGGAAAATCATACAGAATCTGGCTTTATAACAAATAAGCAGGGCACATATATATACAAATATATATACAAATATACAGGGTACAAATATATATGGTACAGGGTACAAATATATATGGTACAGGGTACAAATATATATGGTAAACATACTCAATATCAGAGTTAAAATGCATCAGATTCAAAGCACAAAAACAATGTGGTCCTTGGTATAAAAGCCTTGGCCTTTGACCTTTCACCTATAGCAATGTGATCACCTGGAATCTTCCAATATTGTGTTTACCATATATAAAAAAAATCTGACAATAAGTCCAATGATGAACACAAAATATAGGTACATCTATTTTTAAAAATTTGGTGAAAACATGATTCCAGGCAGACATTACAGTGACTACTATATCTTCTTGCGCATTAATAAATACAGGTAAAAAAAAAAAATCAATCAAGTCCAAAAGAAAATGGGAAACATTTATAATGTGATAAAAATACACTAATCTTTCACTAGAGGGCCCTGAGTGGCCAAGTGATCTTAGGCACTTGCCTTTATAGTTCACATCTCACCTCTGTCAATGTGGATTCAAGCCTTGGGCTCAGTCAAAGTGCATAATAAAGCTTTCCAGTAGCTTCCCATGCATTGGTGGTTCTTCCTGGGATTTTCCCAGGTTCTTCTCCACCAAATATACTGGCCACCATGTATAGCCTATCATGTGCTGAGAAATAATGTTAAACCCATAACAACAACAACAACTATTCTCTCACTATGAAGCCATAAAAGTAGATGACCTCAATATGAGGTTACCGTATAATAAGGTATTTTATTCAAAATATTGCTATTATATCCATGACCATACCTGCCTAATGACAGGAACTACCTTATACTGAAATGTCTTATACTGAGAGAGTACTGTATTTCAGACAGTATGGCCCCATTATATCTCAAGGAACTATCTCATGCTAGTAAACAAGGGAACTCTCCCAATAAAGATCAATTTCAGCTAACAACCTTTCCATTCCAAAACCAAAAAAAAAACTCTTAAAAGAATTATTTTCAAAAATATTTGAGCTCTTAAAATTTTGGAACAGAATCCCAAAGAAAATTAGAGAAGTACAAATACAAATGCATTTAATTATAATAAATGAATGGATGAAAAGTGGAACATGTTCAATTTGACAAATACATTACAATTTAAAAGAATAAATTATCAAACCTTCCACTTTGTTGTCTCACTATCTGTGTACTCTAGATATAAAATGTGCCTAACTGGAGGATGTTCTTACAAAATTTTTTATTTATTATGTCCATATATAAATGTAGCTTATTATCAATACTTTTTTTGTGTGTGCAACTATGTATTATGTATGAAAGACCCCAAAAAATATTTTTCTGGTTGGCCAACCATCCTTATTTTTCACTGCCGACCCTAGCACTTTTTCTCTCAGAGTTAAAAAAAATAAAAATAAAATAAAATTTAAAAAAAATAAAAAATTAAAATAAAAAAAAAATTCTGAAATTGATTTGTGCATCTATCTGAGCTGGTTTAGTCCAAAACTTTAAGTGCTTAGTACATCATATATACTAATTATTATCATGTAAATAATGTTGAAATAAATAATTTTCTAAAAAATTTAAATAAAAAAATTTAAAAATGCCCCAAAGTTGATTTGTGCATTAAATGAGCCAGTTTGGTATAGTACCTGAAGTGCTATGTACATTATATGTACTAATCATTATAATATATATAATGTTTAAAAAAAAAAACCTACCTACCAACCCTAATTTTAAAACCAGTGCAATAGGAAACTCACATATTTTTTGTGGCCTAAACACAGGACCACAAGGAGGATAAGTTCCATGCAACTAACTGTATCAACTTCTTTAAAAAAGAGTCTTTATTGTTATTATTATTATTATTATTATTATTATTACTACTACAATAAAAACCTTTTGTAGATGTTGTCTAAAATCTTCATATACCTTTTTAGCGATTAAAATAAAAATAAATGATGCAGATTCTTAGACATACAAATTATGTGATGGACATAAAAGAAGTCTGGATAACAAGTGTTTTGGGTGATTGATACAAGCTTGGATAAGTAGTGTTTTAGGCAACTGATAGAAGTTTGGATAATTAGTGCTTTTGGTGACTGATAAAAGTTTGGATAATTAGTGCTTTGGGTGACTGAAAGAAAGCATCACACAAAGTATATGTTGTTTGTATCGCAATGGCATCACAACAGTTTCAATGAATTTAAAATTCTAATTAAGGAAACAAAGATGAATCATACCAAAACAAGGGGTGTGAGGGTTAAGAATGATCATTACAAACAGATCAAAGTAAAATATCATTACAATGACAAGTTTTCTACAGAATGTTATGTCCCACTTGCTCTACCATAGCATAATCCAACAAGAAGCCCAATGTTATTCACCTGAGAACTGTCAAACAACCAAACACAAAAACAGTTGGCCAAGAAATATGAATCAGTAGTACGCTCTCTGTAAAAAAATTTATGTTTTTATATTGAATGACCCAACAAACAATGATTCTTCGGTGGAACCATTAGGGCCACCATTCCAAGCTATAAAATTTGGTACCAAGAAAAATGCCATTTTTCACACAAGGACAGAAGAAAATATGTGGTTACAGTAAAGGGGGAAAAATATAGGGTAGGAGGGTAGATATTGCTTTTTTTTTAATGATTTTTTTTTTTATCCAACTGTATGTGTTTACGTCTTATCTTTAAATCTAAACTTGATATGGACTACAAAGAAATGATTCAACCTTTAGGTCAGAAATACTATTAAATCAGAACTAAATCTTCAATAACATTTGTGCTTGACATAAATGTATGCGGATAGTTTCAATGTTTAATATTTTGTTTGTAAACTCTGGAAAGCTGCAAGTAACATCTGCTATTCTGAGGCTGATTTGCACATCAACATTTTCCTGTCCTATGCATGTCCACACCTTTATTTTGAATTGTTTTGGGTCAAAGGTGCCACATTCGCACTCAACAATGTCAGTTTGATAGGGAACAATGCAAAACTTTCTTATACCATTTGCCACATGACAACCTGTTTCCAAAGTAATTCACATCACCCTCGCCAGCCATCTTGATCCTCCATCTTGCTGAAAACACGCAAGATTTAATTTAGGCCGATGCCTGAGATGCAGATGGCTGTGTGTGAGAAACTTGCCTATTCACACATATGGGATAATAAGAACTGATCTGTTTTTGCAGGTATTGCTTAAAAATGAAACAAAAGCAGGTATTAAATAAAAAATTATTTACTTACCGATATAACATACCTGCCATCCATGAAACTGAGAATGTATACATACTGGTTAGGGATTTATCATTGATGTTTGTGAGATGGCTGAGATTTTTCTTTTACCTCTGAATAGTTTATATTTTCAATTAATATAATGCATTGTAATTAGCTCTTTTTACAAGAATTCGGAGCATGAATATATTTTTCAAGCTATCTGGTGGACGAATGTCCCCTTACCCCTCGTAAGGTAAATGCTCGATCTCTAATTCTTCTAATTCTCACCCAGAAACGATTTGAATGACAACATTTTATTATTGTTCTTGAAATCTTTTCAAAGATCAAAAATGAAATCCAGTATCACTGTCTTCTTCTCTGTGAAAACATTAATGATTCAAGGTGAAAAACAAGCCATGGTGTGAACCAATTTTTATTTTTTTTTCCTATTTGATAAAAGGTTGTAGGGTCAGGGCCATTAAAATAACCACACATAAGTTTCCTTTGCACCTAACCATGAAAACTGATTCCCAAAACAATAATTTAAAAAAAATTTAATTCACAATAACAATTTTCAAATTTTTAAGGTCCTGAGCCAGCCTCTTCTGTAGTCATGTGATATTGTTGATATGTTCCTTAGTTATAATGCTGTCTAATGTGTGGTCCTGAGAACTGCGCATCAATCAGGTTGGCTATATAGAAAAAAAGTTTCCTGAACAAGCTGTACATACCTCCCATGCTGCAAGGTGCTCTCATTTTACTTTAGGACAAATTTTATACTAGGATAGCTGCCTTGAGAGTAACTGAACACACTATGCTTCCTGATTTTCTTTTCCTGCGAGGCAATGTCAGAGAATGAAGTAGAATCAGAGCATGGTGCTGGTATTAAAAAATATGATCCTTCATATGTATCAGCAGAGAATAATACAATTACACCTGTGGGTCAAACTTTGGCATCAAAAAAGAGGCTTACTGCATGTCTGATGCAAATATAGGTCCCATGAGTGGAATTTTCCCATCCTATAATAAAACATAATGAAGAATTTTTTTTCTGAATGAAAAACATGGGTCAAAGTGAAAGTGGCTTATTGTGATGTAACCTTCAAACAGCAAAACATGCACTGAACATTTTCTTACATTAAGATATAGCGTTAAAAAATATATTTACACTGAATTTTTCAGTGTAAACTTTAAATAATAATTTAACACATTTTATCCTTTAAAAAAACAGTGGTTGAAATGACTTTTATAATGGCAATACACAGAATCTGAATTGTGTACTGCATATTGTTATGTATATTTAATCTGTATTTGTAAGTTGTTTTTTTTCATCATTATGTGTTATTATAATTCACAGTTAATATTTCACTATGAGTGTAGTTTAAATATTAGGATCATTATCAATAGAGGTAAACATATTTATTTGGGCTTGTGTCTAGGACAATGGTATTCCCTTTGGAATAACCAATCGTACCTGATATTTACCACATTCTTTATTATAATTTTAGTAACAAATTTTACCTTGTTGACAGATTAGATTTTCTAGAAATGAACTTGACCCTCATCCTCATTATTCTTTTGTCTTAGTTTTTTATATAATCTTGTTTACTTGAAAAATTATTCATTCCTACAATAACATCTGCAGCAAAAATCATTTGTATTGTTGTGTTCAGTATTTGATTTGGGTGAAATTATTTATTCAAATTATTATTCATTGGAAATACAAAGTGCTCTTAGATAATATTCTTGGATAGAAACATTAATTTGGAATTATAGTGAATTCAGGCAGGGACATCTTGGATTATATTACTGTGATCAACTGGAAATATCACACTTTAGGCTTCCAGCACAAAGCTATGGGTATATCAATGCCTTTAGCACTGGATATTATTTTGAACACCGCTGGAATTTAATTAGAACTTTATTCATAAGGACAGGTGATAGATCTTTTTGGACTATTTGGGATTAAATTTGCAATAGTGTAAGTTCTTTTTAAATTATTCACTTTGTATTCTAGGGAAATACAATATTTTTGTTGAATTTTGCAAAACTTGTTGGTTTTCGCTCGTTTCTAGTACTTAGCTTAAGACCACAGAGTCATAATAATATTGCTTAGACAATGACTCAAACGTGAACAGGTCAAAAACTGAAGTCCACTCTTGTCCGTAAGATTAATTCAGACAGACAAAAAAAATGAAATAGTTCTTATTTCATCTTCGATTGAAAATTGATTTAATTTAATAACAGTAATAACAAAGAAATGAATTTTAATTTTAATTTCAATTAATTAATATACAATTAATTAACAATTACAACAACTACTTTTTGACTCAAAGTTGAACTAAAGACACAGTACATAACCTAGGTCGATCATTGTGAAATTGCCATTTGCAAGACACATAACTTCATCCACTGCTCATTTTAGTATGTAAATTTGTTGCTATTAATGTTTATTTTAATGATTGTTGTTGTTCTTTTGGGTTTATCACCATTTCTCAGTGCAAGATAGGCTATACATGGCAGCCAGTATAACTGGTTATGGAAGAACCTGGGGAAACTCCAGAAAGAACCACCAATCCATGGGAGGTTACTGGCAAGCTTTCTTACATATCTACACTGGCCAAGCCTGAAACTTAAACTCCCATGGACAGAGGTGAAATGACAGTGATCGGATAAAGGTGTGCACTTTGGACCACTTGGCCACCAGGGGCCTCTAGACTGTGAAAGAATGTGTTCAAAAAGAAATCAGGATGTTTGTGCTACTTGTGTTTGCTATGCCCATGATAAAAGGTCAAAATGATCTCTGAGTCTGGTTATACATCATGCGTGAGGTAGACAAAGCTATCCTGCTCAGGTGTTCTACACTGGAAAACACGATCATACACAAACAGGAATGTAAAAGTATTCCTAACAGTAGGATTCTTTCTTTCTTTATATATCTCCTTAACACAATTTCCCTATAACTGACTGATCTAGCTGTACTTTCACTCAGTCTATTGCACTATCAATGATAAGTCAAAGTTAAACCTGGGGAAAAAAATTAAAGGAAGCAAAACATTGGTGGAAAGAAAAAAGGAAAACACAGACACACTTCTATAAGCTGAAATTTTGTCTACACAATTATATACAAAAGTTTTTAGCCCAACATTTATCTAGATAAACTGTTTATTACCTTGCTGACCCTGCAGTATCTCTGTGGTGGCAACAGCAAACAAAAGAGAAAACAGTAAATAAACAGGTGCTGCAAATAACACAGTGTCTTGCTTATGGTTAGAGCAAGCTTAGCTGATTAGCAAACACTTCAACAATACCATAACACCTAAGTTAACTCTGATGCAACAACTGTTGTTGCTAGGAAAGTGACACCCACGTCTCAAAATTTGTAAGTAAATGCTGGTGAGACATGCGATTATCACCTAAAAGATTTTAAGTTCTTCAGTGTAGAAGCTTCAAATTTGAAATGTACAAAAAATAGAAAGAAACGTAAATTTAAAAAAATTATCGTTCAAGTCGTGAACACTTTATGGCTGTAAAATTGATTGGTAGCATATTATTCAGTTTTTTTTCATCCAGACAATTTTTATTATGCATATCAAAATTTTTTATTGGTTGTTCTTACATGGTGACTTTATAATTTATATCACTGCCCAACTAAATTTAATGCATCAATTTTCTAAGCTTACAAAATTTGTTTAAACCATAATTTCTTTGATTTACTTCTTGAAATCCATGTTGACTACTTTTTAACTTTCAATTGGAGTTGAACCTCTAGCAATATAATGATTAATTATGAAATTAAAAAAACTCAATTTTAAATCACATTTTTCATAATTCTTACATTTAATAATTCCATTGGTACACTATATAATAAACTGATTTCTGAATCTTAAAATACAATAAATCAGATGAGATCTGGACAAACTGCAATTTTGTAATAGAAATACAAGCAGTTATTTGACTGGTTGCTTCTATTTTGTTTATTTGTAAAGGTCTAGAAATCAGCCATAATATGACTGGTTTGCTTCTATTTTTTTATTTATACAGATATAGAAAATCAGCCATAATATGACTGGTTTGCTTCTATTTTGTTTTATTTATACAGGTTTCAAAATCGGCCAAATACAGTTGATATAAGCCACTCAACACAGTTCAATGAAATCATACCACCATATGCACAGCTTCCTGTTAGTGAATATAGAGCATGCTGGGATAGCAAGTCAAGTACAGTGATGCAAATATGAACATAACAAATCAGTAGCGGTACAAATAAGAAGTCTTAAAATTTCTATGGAGATCTTACATTAAATATATTAAATATTAAACTGCAACATCCCATCCTATTTAATTATGTGTTTTACATTATATTCTTCCAACTTAATATTTTGTGAACAATTTCTTTTGCCATCTGCCTCCGTAAATCAGAAACCTCCTTACTCTGTGAACCACTGACCACTGGTATCTTGTCTATAAAAAATCTGACATCAAAAAGCAAATCAGCCTATAAATAACCAAACAAGAATTAAAAAATAAGCAAAATGAGCTGCGTTAGTTTTAGCTTTCTAACGAAAGGATATTCCTTAATAAAGAGAATATCTCTATTTGTTTTCCACCATGTTATAAAAATTTTTAAAATTTTACATCAAAGTAAATACTCTTGCCAGTAAGAACAGAGCAAAGTAACAGGAAAGACATAAAGAAGTCAAAATTTTTCTGTTATTAATACATCCAACAAATTTTATTCCTCCAATTTAGCTCATCAACATTAGCCACAATGAACTTGCAGAGTTCCAAAAATATGACAGATACTTCTGATACTTACAGAACAAAGACATAAGACATACTCAAAGCTAACTATATTGTACATTTCCCTTATCAACATGCTTACTTTGCAGAGTCTGACTTGTTATTATATCCATCTTCCTGTGCAGCTGCTGAGATCAAAACCACATCAAAAGATTTGTGTTTATTGAGTTCCTCCGAGACAGCATTTACTTCGGACACCATGGGTAACATCTCAAGAACCTGTTCCTGTGCAATCTGCTGCTCTGAAGATTTAAGCAAGAGAACCAAGTGAGCCTGATATCACTTACTTGGCTGAAATCTGCCTAATAGTTAAATGCAAGAGCTATGGACTAAGAAATCTGGGTCAAAAGGATGCTTGGTGAAAAATTGAAAAATGTATGTCTTTTTTTCCAAAGAAGTCTACATATGTATAAATTGTTTGCAACAGTAGACTGGAACCTAAAACTATTTTCATTTTATGACTGTTGCTGCACAGATGCTACCAAGAGTAAACCAGGCTGGATCTTTAGAGCGAGCGCCTTAACTGAACTTTTCCCCAAAAAGACTCTTTTTAAAGTTTATTTCGGGGAGAATCATGCATAGGATGCAACTGTGTTTTCCTGGTCTTACCAGTAATTTGAATAAACAACAAAATTATGATCTACAGAGAACTGAATTAGTTGTCTATGTCCTAGTACTGCATATTCCAACTCCAGTTGTATTCATTCCATCCCCAGAAGGTGACCCTGGGGTCATAATGCAAAATCTCCAGCATGAATAATCTATCTTCTTCCTCAGAAAATATTTGAAATTGTAACTGTGACTGAAATTTTTTAACATCTTAATTCTGACCCCCTCCACTGACCTCATAGGTTAAGTGCCTCCTGACCATCTCTTGCCTACTTCATAGGGAGGTGCCTAGGATGACAACATTCTTGCAGAAGTTTACTATAGTGTTAACATAATTACAAAGTCTCATTATTTTCCACTAAGCAGTTTAGAAGATGTGGTAACATATGAACAGAAGAAGGGTATGACAATATCCCCAATGCTTTTGAAACAAGAGTCCCTCAACGGGACTGACACTCTACTGGCCAAAAAGAATTTCCTAGAATTCAAGATAGGGCTATTTCTTCCATTTAACTTGGGAGTGTTGAAGACATCTTTAATATTCTTCAGTGATAACAAGATATTAAAATTAGCTGCTGTGGTGGACATACTGGATTCAATTTGGCACCAATTTCTCTTAGGACCAATAGGACCTTGCAAGAAAATTCAGGTGTAATGATAATATTTTCAAGATGGCCACTGTTGTGGCCATATTAGACATCGGATCCAAGCTATTTACATTCTATACCAACCAGACATCACAAGAAGTCTTGTGGTGAAAACCACATGGTTATATTACTTTTCATTCAGAAGGTTTAGCAATGGTAAGATTTTCAAAATGGTCATGATGGAAGCCATACATATTGGACAACAGATCTACACCATTTTTGTTTAGGACCAACCAGACATCATAAGAAGTCTTCTGGTGAAAACCTAATGGCAATACTATATTTTGTTCAGGAGAAATAACAATAACATGATTTTTAAGATGTACAATGTGGCAGCCAAACTGGATACCAGATTAGCCCCATTTTCAAACAGGACCAACAAGACATCATAAGAAGTCTTTCAGCAACAACCCTATGTTGAAATGACCATCCTTTCAGAAGGGGTAGCGATAATAAGATTTTTTTTAAAGATGGCTGCTCTGGTGACCATCTTGGCCATCAGATCAGCACCGTTTTCATTTAGGACCAATGACACACCATAAGAAGTCGTCTGGTGCAAAACCCCATGTCAATATGACTTTACATTTAGGATGAGTAGTCATAACAAGCTTTTAAAGATGGCTGCTACAGACATACTGGACATAAGATCGGCAACCATTTCATTTGAGACCTAGTAGATATCATGAGAAGTCTTTTAGTGAAAATCCCACGATGATATCACCATCCCTTCAGAAGGAAATATGACAACAAGATTTGCAAGCAGACCACTACTATGGTGGCCGTATCTGATATCAGACTGGCCAAATTTTCATTTAGGATTAACAAGATATCATAAGAAGTCTTCTGGTTAAAAGCCCATGTCAATAGGATTTTCTATTCAGGATAAGTAACGAGAGCAAGATTTTCAAGACGGACACTGTACTATCCATACTGGATGTCCATTTGGCACCATTTTCATCTAGGACCATGGGATGAGTGTGTGTGTGTGTAAAGTTTCAAGGCAATCATTCAAGTAGTTTATGAAGAGTAGCAAAAATAAACTTGTCCTAATGGAAAGATGGGTGGAATGGATAACAGACCATCCCATAAGCTCTTCTGGTCTATGACGATGAGAGATAAAAGTAGTTTTTATGAGGATGTTTAATGATGACTGTTTGACTCTTTAGGTCAAAACTAGTTATTCACAATATTAGCGCAACATAACTTACCTTTTGTCAGGTCTGCACCAGACCCTGTGGCAAATCCCTTGACCTGGGCAATTTCCTTTTGGGCAAAATCCCAAGTTATTTCATCTGGCAGATCGGAGTTGCCACCTGGCTTCTTTGGATTCATGAACACATACAAGTGATTAGAACCTGAAAAGAAAATCAGCTCTTAATGGCATACTGTGGAAAATATTAACCTGGAATATCAGACATATTACTTTATGCTAAATTTCCTACAATTGGGCTGCCTAAAGGAAATATCATTGTCAAACATTTTGAAAATGTTTGGTGGTATGCTATTTATTGATCAAGTAATTTGAGTTGTTTGCCAAAAGAACAGATAAACTAAGAGATCAATTAAATTAAAGAAACCAAATGACTTTGAATATAAACATGAAAATTTATCCCTTTTAAAGAAAGCTTACGGAAATTATTTCTATCCTTTGTGGATTTATGAACTCACTGTAGAGACAATGAATTCTGAATTAATCACATATCTTAGTGTTATCAACCATTTACTATGATTTATCTCCAAAAATTTTCACTTCTGACACAAAGATAATGTAAACCATAATATTTGCCACATCTAATTAGTGAAGAAAGTCAGTGATAGATTAGAGAATTATCTGGTAACAAGAATAAAATTTTACTACTACTTAATGAAATGGAATCCATGACCATACTTGCCTTAAAACAAGAACCATGTTGTAATGAAGGACTTTTATAACGAGCCATGTTATAATGAAGGGCTTTGTAACAGGAATCATGTTATATTGAAGAGCCTTATAACAAGAACCATGTTATAATGAAGGGCTTTATAACGAGCCATGTTATAATGACAAGCTTTATAACAGGAATCATGTCATAATGAAGGGCCCTATAACAGAAACCATGTTATAATGAAGGGCCTTATAGTGAAGAATCATGTTATAATCAAGGACCTTATAACAAGAACCATGTTATAATGAAATGCTTTATAACAGGAACTATGTTATAATGAGGGGCTTTATAACAGCAACTATGTTATAATGAAAGCGTTTTAGTTAGGGAGTGTTGTATTTTAATATATAAAAGTGATCTCTCTTGGATTTACATTGGGATGCCATCTGCTTCTGAAATCTGCTGAATGCCAGACATAATGTTAAATTATTTTGTTCAAAATTCCCAATCAAAGAAATTCAGTAATCTTCCAACTTACCAAACAGGATTCTGTCTTTGTGAGAGAGTGTCTTGTTACCGATCAGGGGAAGTCCATTGACTTTTGTCTTAGACCCACTTCCCCCAACTGACTCTATAACTGCTACACCATTTTTAACTGTTATCACTGCATGTTGCTTCTGTATACTGAAACAAAGAAATGATGGTGTCTCAGTGTCTCTAAATTGTCTCAGACATGATTGTGTCTTAGACACGATGGTGTCTCAGTGTCTGTAAAGTGTCTCAGTGTCTGTAAAGTGTCTTCGAAATGATGGTGTCTCAGTGTAAAGTGTCATAGACATGATGGTGTCTCAGTGTCTGTAAAATGTCTTAGACATGCAAAAAGCTACAAGCACGTTTTGTTCCAAGTCAATGGAAAGAACGAGCCTGATACAGCATAGGAATATGTTGAAGTCATCAGGTCGAGTGTATTCATGTGCCACAAGGATTTTTCGCTAACATGGAGAAAAAACACAAGTGCAGTTTTGTGTTTATTTACATACCCACTTCTTTTATAATTTCCAAATATTTATAATTGTTATGATTTGAAAAGAATTCAAAACTATATTAATGTTTGTTTAACATTAGACTAAAATGTCTACGAAAAAGAAGTGAATCTAAAATTTTGAAAAACTGCAAAAATGGCATGAAATTCTAATTTGGTCATCTACATATGCATACAAAACGAAAAAAAAATTCATTTGTCAATCTCAGATGATTGTTATTTAATCATGAAAACAAAGTTTTTGCGTCACAAAAAAACCCTGTCCAAAGGTACAAAAATGTATCAAAGCATTGATTTTTTTTAATAACTGCCTAGAATTTTAGTCAGGTTGTTTACAAATAAACACAAATATGCCTACAAAACTTTGTCTAACTAAAATAGTTTTTACTAATTGTGCTAACCTAATTTTTAGTTTTAAAATAAGTACAAGTCCAAAAAGTTGAAAACTTTACAACATTTTATAATTGCTGTAATGGCCTGACAGTGCATGTCATTTAAAACATCTAAATAATCCCAGTCAGAGTGTGCAAGATATATGCATGTCATTTAAAACACCTAATAATCTAAGTCAGAGTGTGCAAGACATGTGCATGTCATTTATAACACCTAATAATCCCAGTCAGAGTGTGCAAGACATGTGCATGTCATTTAAACATCTAATAATCTCAGCCAGGGTGTGCAAGACATGTGTATGTCATTCAAAACTCTGAATAATTCCAGTCAAAGTGTGCAAGACATGTGCATGTCATTAAAAACATCTAATAATCCCAGTCTGGGTGTGCAAGACATGTGCATGTCATTTAAGACATCTAATAATCCCAGTTAGAGTGTGCAAGACATGTTTATGTCATTTAAAACACCTAATAATCCTAGTCAGAGTGTGCAAGACATGTGCATGTCATTTAAAACACCTAATAATCCAAGTCAGAGTGTGCAAGACATGTGTATGTCATTTAAAACATCTAATAATTCCAGTTTGAGTGTGCAAGACATATGTATGTCATTTATAACACCTAATAATCCTAGTCAGAGTTTGCAAGACATGTGAATGTCATTTAAAACACCTAATAATCCCAGTCAGTGTGCAAGACATGTGCATGTCATTTAAAACACCTAATAATCCAAGTCAGAGTGTGCAAGACATGTGCATGTCATTTAAAACACCTAACAATCCCAGTTAGAGTGTGCAAGACATGTGTATGTCATTTAAAACATCTAATGATTCCAGTCTGGGTGTGCAAGACATGTGTATGTCATTTAAAACACCTAATAATCTAGTCAGAATGTGCAAAACATGTGCATGTCATTTAAAAACCTAATAATCCCAGTCAGAGTGTGCAAGACATGTGAATGTCATTTAAAAATTCTAATAATCCCAGTCTGGTGTGCAAGACATGTGCACATCATTTAAAACATCTAAATAATCCCAGTCAGAGTATGAAAGATATGTGTATGTCATTTAAAACATCAAATAATCCCAGTCAGTGTGCAAGACTTGTCCATATCATTTAAAATGCCTAATAATCCCAGTCTGGATGTGTAAGGCATGTGTATGTCATTTTAAAACACCTAATAATCCCAGTCTGGGTGTGTAAGACATGTGTATGTCATTTAAAACACCTAATAATCCCAAGCTTGGTGTGCAAGACATGTGTATGTCATTTAAAACATCTAATAATCCCAGTCTGGGTGTGCAAGACAAGTGGATGCCACCCTTTACCTCATAGAGTGTAGGCAGTTGATATACATGTACCAGTCACACAGTACAGTGCACGATAAATAGAACACCTGTTGCCTATTTGACTCTATACACATAGGCCTGCCTGTTAGCTGTTATTGCACTGTAGTGTATATTACGTTCAACATCAATTTCAACTATTTTACATTTCTGGTACACATCTATTATGTATAGAAGATTTAGAGTAAAATCTGATTGTTATAGTCATATAATTATTTTTCATGGAAGAATTTTTATATGCTTTAATATCTTAAGAGAACTTGTTCACCATCAAGATATTCATCTGTCAAGATGTGCCAATTCAGGAAGTATCTCCACCATGATCTCTGAGTCTCTTTCAGAAATTCAAAAATATCCATGCTCATTTCAAACGGAATTTATAATCACACTTAATGATTTTTATTTTTTATGATCCTTGATGGGCAAAAGATTATTTCACAAGTTTTATACATTTCATTTAAAAACTAGCATAAATGTAAGATTTTATTTGTCACACAATAAAACAAAATTTTTTTCAATAAATCTTTTGAAAAGTCATTCTATTTGCCAGAATTCAACTGGAAACTGTTAACATTACATGCATATTTACTGTGATGCCATGATGGGAAACAATTACCTAGTATATCATACACAATATTTCTGACATGTTTAGATATCAAAATCTGAAACAGATCCATACGTCATATTGAGACACCACTGGATAAAAAAGATACCATGAACAGCATATTGTATATCCAACCAATGTTTAAAAGTCCACTAAGTAGGACCTACAAGGACATGGTTCACTCTTGTGATTACTGACTGACTGATCTCAATGATATGGACCATTGGTCAAGATGCTGTCTTCTACTAAACTTACTGTGCAGAAACCATTATTTTCTCACAAGACTTACCATAACCATGACCTTGACCTCAAGACCCCAGATCTATATGCTGCCTTTTTATTCTAAGTGCAAGCCATCCACAAAGTTAAGAAACTTGCTCTAAACTAACAGTTATTCTGCAAAACCCATTCTGATTGGAGATACAATAACAAAGACTTTTGACTATTTGACCCTCAAATCAAAGACCTCTTCCATACCTTAAATGCAAGCCTCCCACAATTTTCTGGTCAAAGTTCATGTTCTAGAACAAAAGTTATTATGCAAAATCCATTTTCCTTCTCTCAGTCAGTGACCTTGACCTCTTAACACCAAATTTAAAAGGCTTCTTCTTTACTGCAAGTGCAAGCAATTTACAAACTTTAGTCATGGTCTGTGATATAGAACTCAAGTTACTGTGTTGAAATAATTTTTCTACTTTCAGTCAGTCTTGACCTTTGACTTTTTAACCCCTAAACTGACAATGTTCTTCATTACTCCTAGTGCAGCGTCTGCCTCGGATGCGGAGGTCACGGGTTCAAACCCCTGCCGAGTCATACCAAAGGCTTATAAAAATGATACTAACAGCTGCCATGCTTGGCACTCAGCATTAAGAAGTTAGTTAGGACTGGTCAACCTGGTGTCAGGATAATGTGACTGGGTGGGACATCATACTACATGTCTGTGGCATGATGCCCTAATGCTAGACATCACTATAAACTGCCACACAGCAGGCATTGTAGCAATATGACTGAAAAATTGTTAAAGCTACATTTAAAATCCAAATCACACACACACACACACACACATGCACACATACACACACATACACACACACATACACACACATAAACACACACACACACACACACACACACACACACACACACACACACACACACACACACACACACACACACTCCTTGTGCAACCTAGTCACAAAATTTGGCGGAGGTATATACTGAAGAAATGAAGTTATATTGCAGAATAGGAAATGTTATTGGACAGATGGAAGGAAGGCTGCATTTTTTACATGTGTAACTAGCTAAGTTTAGTTCACTGCCTGTTAACATTTTAAAAATTGCTTAACGTGTAAATGTGCACATGACTTTTAGTGATGTAGGAACTACCCATTCATATTAAATGATGCATTTCCACATCGCTGCTTATGAGGACTATTTAGTTCGACATTTCTGCTAATTCTTTTAGCAAAGCATGTTTTCACATTGAATGTGGCTAGGATAAAGCCACAGCACACATTACATATCAGATTGATTTACTGATAATGCTGACACAGATATAAAGTGTATTATTTATTTTTTTAAAAACACTATTTCGAGTTAGTCACCATACAGTTTTTTAGTAACTGCAGATCCTTCAAAATCATCCTATGTGCATGTCCACACAGTATGTCTGGATGCATTTTTTAGCTCAATTCTTTTCATCGCATACATGTATGTAGTAGAAAGAAACAATATCACGATAATCTAACTGATGTTTCCATTAAATTATCAGAGATATGATACAAAGACACATCTCACATACTAAATCTGGTCATAATAAGTGGTAAAAGACGTACAATAAATGAAACAATCAAAAGCTGAACAAGGTATTTCATGTACATTATAATAGCTGTCATTTGTAACGTAAGCAGTGTGGGTTGTTCTGGGAATAGGTCGTGTTTCTAATTGTTTCGATTAAATGTCATTTCAGTTATAGTAAACCCTGTAAATGTTTAGAAATTTTCGTATACATTGCTGCCTTAATGGACAGACAGTGTCACGGCATAGCACACTCTACAAAAATGGTGGACCTGTAAAACAAATTTGCCAGAAGTTCATGACATCATTATGGCATGTTCAAGTTTCATATAATAATGCTCAATGTCAGCCCTATAAAATCTGAAATATTGCTTAACACTGCAATAAAATGATTACACTTCATGAATTCAGATCTTTCAATTCTTATCAATATCTCATACGCCAAATGACAATAATTCGGCAATATCATCTATTAGCAAGATTACTTCCCATAGCCAAGATTATATCCCATAGCCAAGATTACTTCCCATAGCCAAGATTACTTCCCACAGCCAAGATTACATCCCATAGTCAAGATTACTTCCCATAGCCAAGATTACGTCCCATAGCCAAGATTACTTCCCATAGCCAAGATTACATCCCATAGCCAAGATTACTTCCCATAGCCAAGATTACATGCCATAGCCAAGATTACTTCTCATAGCCAAGATTACTTCCCACAGCCAAGATTACATCCCACAGCCAAGATTACTTCCCATAGCCAAGATTACATCCCAAAGAAAAGGTATCATAACAAAAGTGTCCAAAGATTCATAATCCAGTCAGAAAAAAAGAAACTGGTGAAGAATCTTTGATTTTAATTTCTTAAAGAAAACCACAGCCACAAACCTGAGACCACTCAAGCAGATTTTAGGGACTGGGTTGGCGTCATTTCTCCCAACAACTGTTTCCCCCTCACCAATAAAGTGGACAATAACACCTGACAACATTGGGTCTTCATTCAGGTTTACTAAGTAAATCTCTGTCTTTTTGCGCTTATCTGTACTCTGTCCAGATATATGTTCCGTCTCTTCTCGAGCTGCCGCAAGCTGCAAAATGCGGACATATTTAGCATGAGATTTACAAAACAATTCAGAATTTATAACAGCATCATAGCAACAGAGATAATTGAGGCCACCTACTAACCAGCCTCGCTAATCAAGAACTTTTAGTCTAGTAATAACTGAGCTGGACAGTCATGCAAAAGACCAAGTTCAAATCTCAACATAAGTCATACTTTATCGACATGATGCAGTATAGGATGTATTTTAACTTTGCTGTGAGATGAATTTCTGTGACATTCAAGGATGAACATCAAGCTGAACAGGAGGACTGAAATTGTTATGGTATACAAGTCCACTTATAATCCAGCTTTGCTAGTATAGTAACACCTCCCTGCAACCATAATAGTTAGATGCTGGTATATGCCATGAGGAAAGAACAAAATCTTGCAAGGTGCATAAACTAGAACCTGGTTAGGAGTGAGATACAAAAGGTCTGACTTTAAAGGTCAAATTTAGTCTTCATATCAAAAGATAAAAACCAGTCTACATATCAAAAGATAAAAACCAGTCTACATATCAAAAGATAAAAACCAGTCTACATATCAAAAGATAAAAACCAGTCAAAAAATTTAACTAGGATATAGAAAGATATGGTACAACTTGAAAAATCTGAATATTTTTGGATTTCTAAAAGAAGACTTAAAAACCATTAACCAAAATTCAAATTTAAAAATGTATAACGGTAAAACAAGTCCAAAATATTCAAATATTAAGAACTCAGAAAACTGCATTAATGTCTTGAAACTCTAATCAAGCCATCTACATATATAAACAAAAAACAAGCATGACAAATTTCATTTGTCTATCTCAACTGGTTTTTACTAAATTGTGCTAAAGATTTTTTGACAAAAAACTTCCAAAAGGTTCAAAAATGTGGAGGAAAAAATGGAAAAATGTTCCCTAATGACCTGAAATGTAATCATCTCATCTTACACATTAATACAAAAAAAAATTAAGTTGTGATATTGTCTTAAGCATTCTTACAAGCATTTTGTCACTCAAAATGTCAAAATCCAAAAAAGTTAAAAAGTCTTTAAAAATTAGAAAATTGTTAAAATAATCTGGAAATCAAACCAGATCATCTATATACTAATACAAAATGATGCACTGGAATTTCATTTGTCTACCTTGAGCAATTTTAACGTCATAATGCTTATATTTGTTTTTGTGAAAAATGTCTAAGTTCCAAAAGTTCAAAACTATATTTTAAAATAACTGAAATATTGCCACAGTGGCCTGAAAATCTAAATAGGTCATCTACATAATGATGCAAATAAGCCTACAAAATTTCATTTATCTATCATATATAACCTTTTTTAAAACATGTTCATAATTGTTTTTCCCGAAAGTCCCAGAAGTTAAAAAAATGTGTGAAAACAATTGAAAAGTAAAGCCACAATCATCAGAACGTAATTGCATCTTTGGACCAATTCCAAAAACTTAATTTGTTCTGGTTGAGATCAATAGTTTCTGAGCAATCTTGCTTCCAAAAGAGTGTTATGACTGGATTGATAGCACAAAACCAGTATGTCTCCCTCCTTGGGGATTGGAGGAGGGGTAGACATAATCTATTGTTACAGTAATTAATTGATAGCATGACAAGTTAGTTCAAGTATAAAAAATATATTGTTTCAAGGAAATAATGTCTCATTTTGCATAGATAGAAAGACAAGTGTATATATTTTAAGCAAGCTTTTCACCTTCTCTTCCCAGCTTTGACCACCGCTTGCTTCAGCTAGCATTTGCTGGTTGGCCATAAACTGTGCACGTATCTCCTCTTCCATGTGTTTACGCATTGCCTCTATGTCTGAAAATGTACATTTAAAAATGAGATATGCATTCATACGTTATGAATGTTCTCACCTCTCCGTGACATAATACAAATTCCTAGACCTTAATCCCAAAACTTTACCAAGGTTTGATGGATAGAGAGATGGAAGCAAGGACTGATGAACAATTGCAACATTACACAAATGATCGTGAGATCTGTCTGCTCTGCAAACATAAAATGCTGCTGTAATCATATTTATCGAATAATGTAGGACATTGTACACATAATGTAGGACATTGTACACATAATGTAGGATATAATACAAAAATAATGTATGACATTGTAAACATAATGAACATTGTACACATAATGAACATTGTACACATAATGTAGGACATTGTAAACATAATGTAGGACATTGTACACATAATGAAGGACACTGTACACATAATGTAGGACATTGTACACATAATGTAGGACATTGTACACATAATGTCGGACATGGTACACATAATGTAGGATATAATACAAAAATAATGTATGACATTGTAAACATAATGAACATTGTACACATAATGAACATTGTACACATAATGTAGGACATTGTAAACATAATGTAGGACATTGTACACATAATGAAGGACACTGTACACATAATGTAGGACATTGTACACATAATGTAGGACATTGTACACATAATGTCGGACATGGTACACATAATGTAGGATATAATACAAAAATAATGTAGGACATTGTACACATAATGAACATTGTACACATAATGTAGAACATTGTAAACATAATGTAGGACATTGTACACATAATGAAGGACATTGTACACATAATGTAGGAAATTGTACACATAATGTAGGATATAATACAAAAAAGAATGTAGGACATTGTACACATAATGTAGGATATAATACAAAAAATAATGTAGTACATTGTACACATAATGAAGGACATTGTACACATAATGTAGGACATTGTACACATAATGAAGGACATTGTACGCATAATATAGGACACTGGACACATAATGAAGGACATTGTATACATAATGTAGGATATAATACCAAAAATAATGTAGTACATTGTACACATAATGTAGGACACTGTACACATAATGTACACTGTACACATAATGTAGGACACTGTGCACATAATATAGGATGTTATGCAATAATGTAGGACACTGTACAAAATAATGCAGGACACTGTACAAATAATGTAAGACACTTTACAAATAACGTAGGACATTGTACAAATAATTAAGAACATTGTCCAAATAAAGCAGGACATTGTACAAATAATGTAGGATATTGTACAAATAATGTAGACATTGAACAAATAATGTAGAACAATGTACAAATATTTCTGTATCAACTGTCACTGTCTCTTAAAAAACCTTTAAGAGGAAAAAAACATGGACTTAAAACAAGAAATTTATGAAAATGCCAATGTAAACAACTTTACCTGTCTTGAAATTAATGAATTTGCTTTTGTTCTACCAATTACTCCCTAACAAATGGCACAGACCAAAATCTGGGTCTGTGCAGTTTGCAGCTGGACTCAACCGTTAAGTAAGTCTATCCAGTATCAAAAAGTTATAAGAACTGTCACATAATGTTTAATAAGGTGGAAACTTATATATCTTCAACTGAAAAAACTGTTCAGTCTTGTTTTGTGTTAACTTGCATACCTTCCCTGGTTTTAAAAAAAACCATCAGAAATGTACTCAAAGAACACAAATGCTCTACCCCTGGCCTGCAAATCTGACCTAAATGAAAAACTTATGCAAACAGATGAATAGGAATGTTTCACTACATGCCCCTATCATAATGAGTCATAAAATTCTTACTGAATCGATTATTTTTATTTAAAAAACACGGCAGTACACTACTGACCTGCCCCTTGTTTTATAGTGACATTTATGTGCAGACACCACATTGATTCTTTCAGTCAGTGACCTAGACCTTTGACTTTTTAGCCCCAAAATGTACAGGCTTCTTCTTTACTTTAAGTGAAAACCATCCACAAAGTTTGGTCTAGATCTGATACAGAACTAATGTTGCTGTGCAGATATCATTTTTCTTCTTTCAATTATAGTGATTCCCTGACCTAGACCTTTTGACCCCAAAATCAACAGGCTTCTTCCTTACCCCAGTGCAAGCTATCCACAAAGTTTGGTAACTGTAGATGGTGAAGAACTCAAGTTACTGTACAGAAACGAGCTTTCTTCTTTTACTTACAGTGACCTTGACCTTTGACCTGAATTCAGTAGGTTGCTTCCTTACCACAAGTGTAAGCCATCCACAAAATTTGATAACTGTAGATAGTAAACAGGCAATCACTGTTCCATCCCTGAGGTTTAAAAAGTAATTCATTCTGTACTTAAAAGTTTGTATTTCTGTATGCAATAAAAGTGGTATAAACCTTCTGGGGACATCCCTGCTGTCTGCATTGCTGGGCCTCCTGCCTCCATGGCTTTCTTGAGTCTGTCATTTTCCTCCTGGCAACCAAAATAAATATTTACATATTTAAAAATAAAAAATTAAAAACTATTACCATATAAACATGCTTTTAAGCTGAGTCCAACTGTAAACTGCACATTATGTGATGGAAGACCAGGGTCTATGTTCTTTACAGTTGGAATCAACTAACAAGCAAGTATTACTTAGCATTTACCATGTGACAAAAACCAATGTATATTTTTCTTGAATATCTGTTATATTTATCTATATTTATCTTTTTTGATAAACTGAAACTCGATTGCAACTCCTACAAGTACTCTGAAACAAAAACTTCATTAAGTATCACAAGTGTTATCTCAGTAATCATCATCAACATTATAATCATCATCATTTCTGCTTAAAAACATCTGGCATGTTGCATTAATGAAGGTGTATTTCATTAACAACAGGAAACACTGAGACATGTTGGAGTGGTGACTGATAATAGTATAGCATTTGCCTACCTCCAATGGTAGTTTGTAAACCCACTACCAATTATAAAAATGAAAGGCCTAAATGATAAAAAGCATAATATGCAAAACTTGGTAATTTTATTAACTTATAATTTCTAAAAACCTAAAGTCCATATTTGTGTGAACAAGTTTGTTTTTCATACAACCAGAATGATGTAGTTCATCTTGGAAAATCTCCAAATAATACCTGAAATTTACATAACATGAAGTTAGATCCCTTTGAACCCATGTATCTAAGGGTTAAACTGTTTGCCCTTTTTACATTATTAATTTTATTTAGAGAAATATTAAAACTAGACATTGCAAATATCTGGAGTACAAACTGCCAGGTGGGTAGCTGAATACTACAGTATGTACCGGTTGTTGTTGTTGTTGTTGCTGTGATGATGAGGAGGATGACAAGAATAACAATAAGAATGTCACAAAGAGACTTAACACAAAATTTGAGTAAAACATCTGTAAGGAAGATGAGAAGGATCAGAAGGTGAAGAAAAGAGTCAAATACTGCTGTGTTTACTGTATTATATATGCAGTCACCACATGTGATGTCATCAGCCAGATCTTTGAGAATGACTGTTGAAATTCATCTTGTCACTAGTGCTATAAACATTAGTAGAGGAATAACAATGATGATAATGATGATGACAAGATAAAATGGAGATGATTGTTCCTACAAAGGATTTTTCCATACAATGTCCACAATACTAGAGCTGAAAGAGTTAGTGCACATTTTCCCATCTCACAAAAAAGTCAAGCCACATCTGACACATTTACAGTTTCCTTTATTCATTTAAATATGTTACTTATCAAATACAATATCTGTTTCTCCAAGTGTGATTATACCATAAATCACATGAATTAAATCCTGTATGTCATTCATTTTTATTATAAGAGGTATACTAAAAACAATTAATACTTTACTTGACCATGTGATATCAACTGCCTTGATCAATATCATCTCTACCTTTAGTTCTCTAATCAGCTTATCCAATGGGTTCTCGTTAACGACAGCTCTATTCTTGATTTTCTTGGCCCTGTCGGCATACCTTAGGGTTGAGAGGGTCTCGTCATAGTTAATATCTGCAGGCGACAATGCAGCTATCATAATGGTTTTACTGAAACATAAAACGACATTGCTTTTATGAATGCCTTTTAATAAAGACAGTCAAATTCAAGGCTATTCCAGAATTCAAACTGTGGATTTTGGGAGGGAGAGGCTGACACCAACCCAAATTTTTAATTTGACTGGTCATGATCAACCATCCAGAACAATCTTGATTTTCCTTAACATCCATATATAACTAAAATAAGTACCATCCCTTGTGCCTTTTATAACCTGGAATTATAAAACAGCCCTCAAAGCTAATTCCTGTAGATGAGAATAAAGCAGAAAAAACTTCAACACTGAGTAGTGGAAAATATCTGTTGTATGTCATATAAAATAAAGTTTACCAGATTCTGTTTACTTAATAAATATAAATCTTGTATTTGAAAATCTGTGGATATTAATATGATAGGGTATGTGAATATTAATCTAACAGGGACTGTGAATATTAATCGAATAGGGTTTGTGGATATTAATCTAATAGGGTCTGTGAATATTAATCTGATAGGGTTTGTGGATATGAATCTAACAGGGTTTGTGGATATGAATCTAATAGGGTCTGTGAATATTAATCTGATAGGGTTTGTGGATAAGAATCTAATAGGGTTTGTGGATATTAATCCAATAGAGTCTGTGGATATTAATATAACAGGGTCTGTGGTAATTAATATGATAGGATCTGTGGTTATCAATATAATAGGGTTTGTGGATTAATCTAATAGGGTATGTGGTTATTAATACAATAGGGTCTGTGGATATTAATATGAGAGGGTCTGTGGTTATTAATATAACAGGGTCTGTGGATATTAATATAATAGGGTCTGTGGATATTAATATAATAGGGTCTGTGGATATCAATATGATAGGGTCTATGGATATTAATGTAATATGGTCTGTGGATATTAATATAATAGGGCCTGTGGATATTAATATTTGGGTCTGTGGTTATTAATATGATAGGGTTTATGGATATTAATATGATAGGGTCTGTGGATATTAATATAATAGGGTCTGTGGATATTAACATTTGGGTCTGTGGTTATTAATATGATAGGGTTTATGGATATTAATATGATAGGGTCTGAGGATATTAATGTAATAGTGTCTGTGGATATTAATATAACAGGGTCTGTGGATATTAATATTTGGGTCTGTGGATATTAATATAACAGGGTCTGTGGATATTAATATAATAGGGTCTGTGGATATTAATATAACAGGGTCTGTGGATATTAATATGATAGGGTCTGTGGATATTAATATTATCGGGTCCAGCAATGAGTAACAAAAAAGGCACACCTGTGACAGTAAAACCACCATCAAAATCCATTTTTGAGGCATTTTAAAAAATATTGTGTGAATATTGTATAAATATGAGTCCCTGCTGTACAGTTTCCATTGACAGCTTTGACTGTCCATGAAACCCTGGAAAATGCATGTAAAAGGTTGGAAACAATGCAACAGGTGAATGCTATCAGCATATAAACCATCCATGGACAACATGGATTTAGTCCATGGAATACTAGTGAGTTGAGCCTTCTCAAGGACACACACAGGCAGCCAACCCAGACTCAGGTCTGCATGGAAATAGCCTGGAAAACAGAAGCCATGAACACATTACCAATATTAACAGAAATTGGCTGAATTTCACAGAAACTTCTGGTCTAACCCAATTAGTGGATGAACCAACATGAGAAACTGATTACTCAAAAACTCCAATAAATATCTATACAAATATGGAAGAAAAAGTGATTACATATTCCAATTATGGGTCTTAATGATTACTTCCTGACTTTCCTAACCAAAAGATCTTGTGTAAAACAGCTGTAAAATCCAAAATTAAAAAAACAAACAACCCATAACAAATAGGTCATTTAAGCATTTTGATGAAAGAAAATTTCTAGAAGACATCAGTAATGTTCCTTGGAGTTTAGTATCTTTGTTTGATGATGTGGATGATGCTCTTGATGCCTAGACCTAACTTTTATACAGGTGGTTGAAAAATATATAGCTTTTAAAAAAAAAAAGAGTAAAACTAGACTTCCAACCCAACTGGTTGACTCCTGGAATTCTAGATTCCATGAAAACCCATGACTATTTCAAATCTGTTGGTCAACAAGCACACTGCAAAACATGGAGAAATAAAGTAACCAAAAATGATCAATTGGGCAAAGAAGAATTAATATCAGTTGGCTTTAGAAAATAACAGCACTAAGAATTCTACGTGGAAAGTTTTTAACAAACTAGGTGCAGGTAAGCGTTTCACAAGGTCATCCAAAATTGACAACTTAGCCAGGAAAGCCAGATTATTGATGAGGATGTTGAAATAGCAAATACATTCAACAAATTTTTTGTCAGCATAGCTTCCATTTGTAAACTCAACTCACAATGAACTAAGAAATGTCTGTTCAGAAAAATTTCCACATGACACAAAATTTGTTATCTCTGTAATACCACATAGAAAAGTTTTTAAATATTTGCAACAAGGAAATCAAAAGGCCTAGATGTTATTGGATCATGTCTCCTGTGAGCTGCTGAAGATATAATATATGACAGCATAGCTTACATATGATAATCTTAGCATATCTACCTGTGTTTTCGCAGACAGAAATTGGCAAAAGTTACCCCCATTCATAAGTCTGGCAAAAAAGATGTTAGTAACTACAAACACATATCTATCTTACCAACTGTCTAAACTACTTGAAAAATACATGTTCATGACAATATTTTGATATACCTATCAAACTATAACTTAACTCTTAAAAACTGATCAGGGTTCAGAGAAAACCACTCCTGTGAGACAGCCCTGGTCTCCATGATCGATAGATGGAGTAATTGTGCCTTAGAGCATGTATCAATGTGACAATTCAACAACTGATTGGCTTACATCATATCTAACAATGAGAAAACTATGTGTCCACATAAATGGCAGTTTTTCTTCAGTTCAAGACCACCTACAAGATACAGTATGAGCTTTGAATTGGTATCAGATCAGTGCCATTGAATCTAGGGAAAAATCAGGCTTATTTTTCTCAAACAAGGACAGGACAAAACAGCAGCACATACCCTTTCATCCTGGATTAAGTGGAAAATTCACTCTGCATATTGAGAATAACTCCAGCTCAATGAATTTGTTATGCATTTCGGCTCACGAGGTTAGAGAAGTTGCCGCAAGCATAGCCTTTGACCAGAACTGTTCTCTGACATTATCCTTGCCCTGGGATGAAGATCAGATTCCATATTCTCCAGTTTTTTACATCTGAGATCTCTCATCCCAAATGGTTCAACTCCATATCTGGTAGGAACTATAGCCATGGTGCAACAGGTCATCTTTCGAGGTCATTCAAGCGGTTCATAAGACGTGGATTCACGGGAGGGAAAATTTTTTCTTTTGAAAGCCACTCATCAACAGATGGGAGTCTTCTCCAGTCAGGTTATCTAGAAGTTCTCTCACATACCTCAGGGGATTGGAGATGGCATCTCTGGGGTAAGGGGATGAACCTCCCTCACCTCTTACCGATTCTAATTCTAAGGTATTCAGATTTAGTAACCTATTTATAGAAAAAACCATTTTTCTAGTAAAATATGTTTCTTTGAGAATACTTACCCAATCATAACACATACACACCCTCCTGGCCTCCCCGCAGTTACATCCATATAGAGAGCTACAGTAACTGAGATATTCTTGGAATCTGGCACCAATCCCTGTACCAAGGGAAGATCACTCTACTTTACCACCACCTTGGTGGGCAGATAATAAATAGTTAGCTTTTTAGCTAAAAGTTTTAACCTGGGTGGACTAGATTCAAGCAGTAATTGCAGTTATCCTAAGGTGTTATGATTCAATGGGTAACATATTTAAAGAAGAAATGGACAGAACTGTAACAACATGATGACCAGTCATGAACTAAAGTCAACAGGATTGGTGTCAAGCCTTCTATCCATCTGAGACCACTCTTGTCTGACTTTCAATCCAGCATTCAAACTACTTTTTAGCACCTTTGCTACTAAAATTATAAATCCCACCGATGGAGTATTGCTTCCCCAAGGTGAGGAAACTCCCATGGATTGCTGAAGCTGGAGGTACGAAATAAACAGTGTTTTCAAGACCTCTTGTAAATGCATGCTGACCAGGCATGAATGGAAGTGGAAACTGACAACCGACCTTTGGTACAAATCCCTCTCTCCAAGGGAGACCATTCTCTTCTGACTTCCACTGCAGCAATCAGATGACACAATAGCAACTTTGTTGCTTAAACAATCAAAAAGACTTTGCTAATATCTTTTTTGCATAGGAGGACTGGATTTACAAGGTAGTGGATGTTGCCTATTTTGATCAGGTAGTGTTTCTTTCGAAGAAGTATTGGTGAAAGATGAAGAAAATTTTTACCTGTTACCACCAAGGGCATTCTGTAGCAACTTGGTTAGTGCTGAATCTCTGTATGGCACTACTACTTTCTTCTTCCCCATAGACAAGTCAGCAAGGGCCTACAAGAATAGACAACCAGAAGAAAAAATATTTTAGAAGGATTTTTAAAATCCCCTCTCAATAGCCCAGAAAAATGCTGATGCAAAATATTTTTAAAACACTGTTATTTCAACCTTAAATGCAAACCAAGCCATTTCAATTTATTTTCTAGACACATCATCTGATCGTTTAATAGGAACAAACACAATTACACATCTCATGCTCAATGAGATGTAGATCCATTTCAAAGAGGTGACTCTTTCTATATTGGTGTAAATATAAGAACGCATGCATACAACACAGAAGAAAAATTCTTATGACAGTATTAGAGAATCATCAATTATGGAAACCTCAGTAAGTTTGTTTATCATGGAAACAGGGGAAAACTGAATCTGAAAATAAGGTACTGCAAATAATTAACAGAACACTGTTTAATCTTGACAATGTTGCAACAACAAAAATTCTGAAAGCTCTAACTTCAGTAAGACAGGGCGAGTGGGGGGGAAAACAGAAGGCACTTAAATTTTATTCATATGGGTGGTGGTGGTAATCTAAACTGTTGTACGAGTTCTGCATTGACCAATACAATAAGAATCTTGTGGGTTGTGGAGTTTTTGAAAAAGTGCCTCTGACAAGTTCCCCCACCTCCATTTAATTACCTCTAGAAGAACCCTTACAAAATCCATTACTCTATAAAATCTGTGAACATAGCATTGCACTTCTTAACCGGGAAAGAATATTTTTTCTTTCTTCCTGCTTCCTCTCTCAGCGTCAACCTACAAGTTTCTCAAATACTAACACAACTCTACATGGAACGGTCCCTCAGGTGCAAATCCAGTTCATACTTTACTTACAAAATCCCCCAAATTTACTTCCACATATTATTCTTCATGAAAAAGCACAAGATTCAATATTTAGGAATGAAAAGCAAATTTTATAGAAGAATTTTTTTCTCCAAAAATACTTACCTGATCACATTAACATTAGGAACATATAAGCTTGCTACCAACTGAATTCAGCCCAATCCAAACAACGGCCCTACCAAATGATGTAAATTTGTCTATCAGATAGTCAAAGGGTAGTAAATCTTGCCCATTACCTCCCTTGCCATCACCAGTTTTAAACTTAGCGAACTACCAACAAGGACGCTCACATAGCAAGGTAGCTGGGACGGTCTACAAGTAACGTGATTAGGTAAGTATTCTCAGACAAAAATGATTTATTATAAAATTTACTTTCTCCTTTCAATACATTCCCCAATCACATCAATATTAGGAGGATGGAATGCTAAGCATCTGACCTATACCTCTTGTATCCCTCTTGGGAATAAAGACTGGATTCTCTACGTGAATGATAACCCATTCTCCTGCTTAAAGTAACACAGCCTATGGTCAAGTGACCAGTGACTGCTCTATCAGTTCAAGAACATGCATCTTGAAATCTTCATACCATCAAAATTCACTGGCAAATTCAACAAAGCTAAGAGGCTGCGTTGGTTTAAATGGGTCGGGTGGTCATCTGGGCCACAGCCACAGAATCCACCAGATTCTGACTTTGTCTCTGCTAAGCTAAATCTCTGAAATAAATGTTCAAGGGTTGAGTCTGCATCACAGCCGATAGCTTCTGTGATGTCTTGGATCGAAACAATGTGTTTGAACATGAGGCTCACTCACGTTGCTCTAATTTCATGAGCTGAAATCCTCATGAGGCGACTTTGATCTTTTGAGATCTCAGAGAATGCCAAGTGCAAAAATAACTTAAGCCATGAAGACAGGGCTTGAGAGGTGATATCCTGCTTTCCCACATTCATGGTTAAAAAGAGCTGTTTGTGGTTGCCAAAACTTACCTCTGTGCACCTCAAGTAGTGCTTGAGGGTAGACAGAATCTTGCATGGCTGCTGCTCTTGACTTATCAATAAATGAGAGGAGCATAAGATGACTCTCTGATTGCCCACTGATTACAACCAGTTCTTGACCACACATGAGGATCAATGAACCATCTGATCTGAACTTAAGTTAGTTCGGGTCAACTGAAAGGGAATGTAACTCACTCACCCTGCAAGCCGTAGGTAAACATATTAGGAAACAGGGTCTTGTATGGTAACAACTTCAGTGAGGTCTGGGCTAATGGCTCCAACTTCTCTGAGTTGAGCCATGTTAAGACCCAGGACAGATGCCATTTTGGAAACAGGATGAGAAATTGTGGTCTATAAAATTAAAATTGGCAAGTAGGTCTGATAGGTTTTTATCATGACATATCTTCTTTGCCATGATGCCTGAATGTGTCAGATATCATGAAGCTGTAGCTTTTGTTGGTAATTGGTACCAACATTTTCTCCTCATAGATCCAGAGGAAAAAGTTTGCCAGATGAGGAATCAAGGCACTCAAAAGGATGATGGTATTGACTCTACACCAGTCCTTGAAAACATGCCACTTTTCCTCATAAGTCTTCAGAGAGAAGGGCTTTCTTGCTCTTGAGATTTTCTCCACAATGGAAGATCTAAATTCTTTTTCCTGCAAGGTTGTCCTGATAAGAGCCAAGTGTGAGGGAGAAAATGGTAAGGGCAAGGGTGACTCACCTGTGACCATTGCTGTTTGAGAAGAGTCAGTTTGGCTGTAATCTTTCTGGGCATGTCTTTTGCTAGCTCAAGTAGAGTGTTGACCTAGGACTTGTCCCATCTGAGAGGGGCTATCAGAATTATCTTGCTATTCTGACCTTGTATTTTCTGTATTAATTTTGGTTCCAAGACTGTTGGGTAGGGGAGGGAGGGTAAGCAAAGGACCATAATCCCTCCAAACTGATTGAAAGCACATCCATAGACCAAGCTTCTGGGTCTAGGACCAGTGAGACAAAGGTGGGAAACTTGTGCTACAACCTTGTCACAAACAGGTCAATCATCCAACACCCCTAAAGCACAAATTCAATGAAAAGCTGATAAATGAAGGAACCATTTCATATGAATAACCTGACCATACCTTTACCAGATCAGGTGATTTGGTGCCCCCATTTGAATAGGTAAGTCACCACTACAGAATTGTCCAATATAATCAGGACTGACTTCCTGCATGTGTTTATGATAGCATTCATTTCTATAAGGTTGTTATGAAGACGCCATTCCCATGGTCCCCATTTGCCACTGACAATATCAAAGCCTGGCAGCAAGTGGGTTCCTCAACCATAAATACTGGTGTCTGTACACACTTCTGGTTGGAGTTTGTCCTGAAAAAAATTCCTCTTGTGGGCTAACTGTGGTTGCGCCACTGACAAAGGAATGATTTATACCATGTTTGTGATGCTGACTTCTGGCTGAGTGAATTTGAAGAGAGGGAACCATTGACCCAGTCAAGTCAGTTATAACAGGTGTATATGAAGGCGGCCTAGCGAGATCAGATCCACTGCCACATTGAGTAACCCAAGGAGTTCCAAGAACTCTTTTGATGAAATTCATGAACTGTTGGAAATGGACTCTATGAGTTAAATGAACCATAGGATACAAACATGAGCAAGACATACAAGACTGAGATTAGCTATAAACTCCATACCGAGGTGAACAAAACACTGAGATGGGTGAAGGTCACATTTTTCCCAGTTCACTTGAAAACCAAGATTAATTAAAAGGGATAGAAGATCATTTTTGCCTTGAGGATAATAGTACTTTCCATTTGATTTTTAGAGGAGATTATCCTGATACATCATTGTTTTCCTAGAGGATGTCGACTGGAACAGGGTGATGATGCATTCCATAACTTTGATGAAGACCCAGGGACTGATATTTTGACCAAAGGGAAGGAACTGAAAATGGTAAACTTTGTTGCAATAAGCAAATCGAAGAAACTTTTGCAATGCCGTGTGAATCAGAACATGAAAGTAGGCATCTATGAGATCGAAACTTATTACATACTTGTCCCTTCCAATGGAGAAATAGATTCACCCTCTCCATCTTGAAATTCATTGTCGTGACTCTGATCTATGATCGGCCTCAACTTGCCATTGGCCTTCTTTATAAAGAACAGCCATGAATATATCCCTGGGAATAGTTGTTTTGAAACAATCTCCACCAACCATTTGTCAATAGGCAACTGTATCTCCTGCTGAAGAATACAGTCCATCTCCTGATCTAATGGCACCTCCATTAGAAGGAGTCAGGACAAAAGAGGTTGAAGTTGGATGGGAAGTTGGATGAATGAAATTCAAGGCCTCCATGAGATGCATTGGGTCAACCATCCATTCTGCAAAAATAGGTTGATCCAACATATTCAGAATGCAAGAGTCTGGTGCTCACTGGTAGACTGTCTATGGGCAGTGGGGATATTAAGTGGGCAGTCGGCATCTGGAAGCAGAAGCCTTAGGGGTAAAGAAACTTGGTTTCTTACCTCCCATATAAGATTGCCTCCTAGACTGATTTGGCTGTTGTCTACTAGCATAAGGTTGAGGTCTGAACAACTCTTCGGGCAATAAAGATCCCTCTTGCCTGGTTCACCAATTGTTGTTGGTATATATGGTGGGTTAATGAACGAGGATAAAGGTGGAGCAGCCAGTTGGAGAGGTAGTTCCTGAGCAGCCTGCCTCCAAAATTCTTCAATTTTCCCTCCAAATGGCAACAGTGAGCCAAATGGAGTCATCCTTAAAGCCATGGTGAGATCTGGTTTTAGTGATGTGGCATGTAAACCTGCATCACTACATATCAAGTCAAGACTGGCCAAGGCAGTCAACACATTAGCCATGATATGGTGAGCTGCTCTGTAAATGACACGAGCAATTCAAACCGTCAACTAACAGTCATGTTGGTTGGCTGATTTTTCCATCTATCAGAAAATCACCAATAAAGCTAGATCCAGCATTGAAGATGTGGCAACATTTTGAACCAATTCTGAAGTGGCAAGAAATACATTCTTATCCACCTTATAAAATAGTGGGGAAGACATGTTAACCACTGTTACATTCTTATCCAATGCTGAGAGTTCATTATGGATTTGCAATAGAATGTGCCCTGTATCAGTGTGATGAAAACATGGCTGGTACCTGGCTTTCTGAAAAGAAAGTTTTAGCATTATGCACGTCACAGATACGTCTGACCAGCCGATTGTTAATCTCCTAGAGTTCCGCTGACTGGGGAAGCAGCCAGAAATATGAAGACTCTTCCTCATTGTCGATGTTGACAGACACTTAGACTTTATAGTGATGCATTGTGCCAGGGTGGAGGGCATTCTAAAGCTGGCAAGACCTAGTATATCTCCTTGATAGCAGCCTTAAAACCTAAGCTCTGTCCTCTCCATGGTTGGAGTAGGGTTTGTTGCTCAGAAGTATCTTCACAATACTCTTGGTCCTGATCTACTTCCATCTCATAATAAACCATGCCCTGAGGTAATGATGACAATGCCATCATCCCTATATAGATCACAGTTAACAGCCTGGAGATAGGTAGTGAAACTACAGAAAGCCGGCTCTGCTGGGCGATTCTGTCACACCTGGTTAGCCAGGAGAATGGTCAGCCTGGTAGCTGGACTTGTGGAAGCCGGATTGGTTGGCCTTGGTACCATTGTCATGCCAGAAACATGGCTGGATGGATGGATTTCCCCCCTACTGTACCCATCCCAATCTGCATCTGTAAACATTAGGTTGGTAATATGGATCTTTCACTAAGATTTCCATCCTCATATATGTATATAAACAAAGCCATATGTCTGGCTAGAGGGTCAGAACTATCACTGTGATCCCCATAATCAAGTCCAGGCTGGGACAGATGGGCTGGCTGGACAGCCTGCAATGATCACAACTGATTCTGTATTAATATGTATACATAGTACATCTATACTGGTCTTGCATGCTTTTCCCTGCTGCTCTTTTCCATTAGCTGGTTTTTGCAGACTGGCAACTAGGTGTTCTCAGACCATAAATTGTACATGCTGCAAGGGGGAAGCAGAGGATTAATTGGCACACACCAGGCAGAATTTGATGTGTCTTCCCTTGCTTTGTATTTCTTGCATTTACTGCATTTAGAAGATAAGTTTCTGAAATTATTAAAATAATGGAAGCAATACATAAACTAACCATTCAGTGTGTTAAAATAATTTGCTAAATAATTCGCCAACACCTGTTATACTGCAAACTTAAGACAGCAGGCACAAACACTTGAAAGTCAACATCAGGGTTCCTGCAGATTTAACAAAAACAAATTCGATGACTTTTCCAAAACTTTTCCAGGGCCATTTCACAAAACTCAAGGACCAAACTATCTTGCATTGTCAAGTAAATGAATATAAAGAATGACATCTATCAATGAAAAATAACAAATAAGTTAACTACAAATATTTTTAATATGTACATTTTAAATTTACCTGGGCTTGCACACCTTGACTTTATGTAGTAATTCATGTCATAATCCAATGTTCAATGTATTTTGTATTCGAAAGAAAAAAAGAAAATCCTATGTAGTCTTTGTATGTGTTCCTATTTACAATATTAACAAAACATATCACTTTCCAGTTGCTTTCTTGTATTTAGTGAGAAGCAAACTTTTTCTGCTCTACCTCCTTTTCCAGGTCCTTCAGAGTCTCTTGTTTCACTTTTGCAGTCTTTCTGAGAGAACTGAACGCAGTTAGCAGGCTTAGGCTATTGTCCTTTTTGGCTTGTTCAGCATTTTCATCTGCCAATTTGAGTAACTGCTGGATGTCATCCATTAGTCGTATTCTTTTATTTAACATGTCACCCAGCTCAAGATCTGCTTTTCTTTTTCTGCTCCTCTCACACTCCTCCCTCTTTTTCTTCTCCTCATCCAAGTATAGTCTGTATGTGTGTCTAGCATTTGAAGCATAACTTAATATTTCTTTACCAATATTTACATTTTCAATGCCTCCTACACTCTAAATACTATCAATAATGACTCTTCTCGAAATGAGAGACAGCTGCTTTTGGTTATCTCTTATGGCTTCTTTGTTAATGGAGAATCCTCTTTCAACATCTGCCTGGCCATGAGACAGAGTTAGAAGGTGTTTTGCAGCTGGCCACAAGACAGCATATTCCTTTTTGTTTGCCATCAAAGAATGAAAAAATGAATCTAACCGGTCTTTCTGTCTGGAGAACTGAACAAATTTCACAGAGTCTTCTGAGTTCAAACAATTTCCCCAAAAGACTTTGTAATTTTTAACCAGGGTATCACATTGGTTTGGATCTATTCTTCCATTGTTGACTAGAACTTTGACCAGTGAGTGGAATGACCGAATGCTGGTCTTTATATCCTTCATCGTCTTCTCTGGGTTCAAGCGTGTCATATTTCTTACAACGGCAAAAGTCACTGGTGACTTTGTCAGCAATTTGGTGACAGCAGCTTGAAGGAGTTTCCTGCAATCAAGATGGAAAGCTAAAATGTCCCTATCTGTCAATTTCCCTGACTTTTTTAAGCCAGCAATCACAGTCTTTGTCACAAAGCCAATTTCAATCCTTGCATGGTCATTAAGGTGTTTGCAATTTGTTAACTCAAATTTAATGAGCTTGATGCCTCTGTGATACAGTCCAGATGATTTTGAGCTACAAATTGCTCCATAAGACCCCTGATCATTTTGAAAATGTCTTCTGCAAGGAAAGGCAGCAATGGAGCGTCTCCTTGAAATTCCTGTAAAAATGACTCAAACTCTCTAGCCACTGAAAGGAAAAACTGTGCTTGAGGAATGAAGAGACGAGACTTAACCACTTCCTTGAGACTCTCAAATGATTTTAATTTTGGATGCTTTTTAAGTGAATCAATATCTGTTGCTAGATATGGAAGGAGGGACAGGACTTTTCTCTATAACTGTGATGTTCTCAAGCCACCTGTGTGTACAGAATTTTGGTGGCAGCTCCTTGATGCCAGATTCCACTCTGTGGCAGTGCAACCATCCTGAATACATTATGAATTATATGTAGGCTGCAAGATCCTGTTGGCAACAACGACTTTCCAGGGTGTGAACAATAAATCTCTGCATTCAACATGTCAAACATTTTCCAGTTAACATTAGGTCCATCCCTTGAATTTGAAGGAGGTTCCTGGTGCCAAGATCTTGGATGATTGGACACAACTTGCCAAACAGATCTTCTGCTGTGGCGTGTCCCAAAACTCTGATGTCAAAAATCTTGTTTGCACTCTTTCTGCACCCTGTTCCCAAAACCTGACATGAATGTCACCTTGCTTTTGGCACAATTGTTTATTCAAACTTTCATCAAACTGCAAAATATATCCATTACACTTGCATATGCTATCTTTTAAGGTTGATGCAAAGTATGGAGCTAGGCCATGAATAGCTATATAACATGTTTTGTCCTCAGCACAAGTGAATTTTGTGTGTAATTGCACTGTCCGGAAACATCAGTGAAAAAACTCGTGAAATTTCCTCATTGGAATTAAAGGAGCTGTGGGTGTTCACTGTCCTTGGTGTCCACAAAATTTCTGCCTTTAATACATCATTTGATGATGTATATGAAGTTAATGTTGGGGCAGGCTTTGGCATAACTTTAGGTGATGGTGAGGCTGAATTTGAAATAAAACCCGAGATTGTGTTTGTTCTGAGCAGATTTCATTATCTTACAGTTCTGCACATGCTTCTTGCTGGTGAAATGACTTTTGCGGACAGCTTCTCCCATTTTTGCAATATCTATAATTTTGCTACAAGCTCTGCATTTAGCAATCCTTGGGTCTGAAGCATTCTTCTCTACCCATTTTTCATAGTTTGGGTTAGTCAGCCAACTGTTATTGAACATGCACATACCAGGCATGTTGGACCAAACCTAAAGCAATATAAAATGAAAGATTTTAAGACTTAACTGTCATCATGGGATATTGTGCATTTTATTATGTGTTCAGAATTTTCTAACAGCCCTGTGTTCATTAAGTAATATATTTTCATCACCTATTGCCTGACCAGACTTACAATCTAAGATTTATTCATTATCATATTACATAGAGTCTTGGAGAATTAAAATTAAAATGCAATTTCAGACAATGACAATTCTTTTCTTTAACTTTAAAAAATTTTTCATTAAATACACTATTAACAGCAACACTAAAAAAGCCATCAAAGTTTACCAAAGTTGATTAAAGTTAAACTGTATTGGCAGTAAACATGTTTCATCCTAACCTGACAACCCTCTTGAAAAATGGAAGTCAAAATTCCTACACTGTAATATTACTGGAATTTTGACTGAAGCCTTCTTGTAGATTTTTGAATTCTGAATTCAAATAGTTTTCTTTCTCTAATACATGATCTATTATGGTATTTATTTATTTATTTTTATTGGGGATTTTGGAAAATCAGGAGAATTCAAGTGGGAGACTGAGACGGGTCTAATATTAAAATGATTCTCTGAAATTTTTTTCAGTAGGGTTGGCAAGTTATCTAAAAACAGCTTCCAAAAGAAAACTACAATTTTTAATATGCTGAAACTAGAACCAAAGAAACAGCCCAAAACTAGAATATCAAATTGACAATAATGATTATAATCATGTCGTACCATACCATCCAACATAATAAAGGAATGACTGACTATGCCACATGAGATGTTACGACAGACCCGAAAAACAAGAGAGAAATATAAAATGAAACCAAATTAGTACTTACCTTGTACATTAGATCGAAGAAATAAAAGACTTTTTTGGAAGAAATTAACTTCGTTTTGACAGATCGTCGAGTGGTAATTACTCAAAGCGGCGCGACAAACAACTTTAATTTTCCTATCGAACTACACCGGAAATCACATGAGATCTACTGTTAGGGGATCTTACTCTTGTTATACAAAATGAAGAGAGAAATATAAACGAAACCAAATTAGAACTTACCTTGTACATTAGATCGAAGAAATAACAGACTTTTCAGAAGAAATTAACTTCATTTTGACAGATCATCAAGTGGTAATTACTCAAAGCGGCACGGCTGACCATTTGAATTTTCCAATCGAACTACACTGGAAATCATGTGATATCTACTGTTAGGGGAACTTACTCTTGTTATATGAAATGAAACCATTTATCAATCATAATTTTATCATGTTTTATTTAATCAGTGCTTGGTGCTCTATGAAATTTGAAGTAATCAATTTCTTTAACTCCATTGTCAGAAATTCCATGACTTTTCCAAAACTTTGCAAGGTTTTGACAAATTCCATTACTTTTCAAGGCCCTTGAAATTTTTTTTTTAAATTCCAAAACTTTTCCAGGATTCCATGACCCGCGGGAACCCTGCAACATGCATCAATGACAGCATGCTGTACCATGCTGTGTAAAATGGCCATGTCCAAGAAAGTGATAAGTTTCACAAAATACCACCTGTTTATCAATCAAGATTAATCCAAATAAATGCAAAATTTTGAATGGTTGGCTTGACTTTCCCATACAAAGTCTTGGTTTTAATGGGATTCACATGATGTTGTGTTCAGAAGTGGAGCTTAAAAACTAGTGACACCTTAATGGTGGAAAGGGGAGGTAATGGGCAAGAGTTACAGCCCTTTATATGATATAGACAGAAAAGATGAATTTTATTCTTTTAGTAGGGCTGGGTTCGGGAGGTAGCAGGCTTATATTCCTAATGTAAATGTAATTGGGAACTGTATTCAAAGGAGAAATCATGGTGCACACCTTTTTCATAATTCCTATACCACCACCAACATTTGAGAAGAATTACAAAATTTGTATACTGACAGAAATGACATTGCCCAGGGCAGATAAGGATCTATTGATGTTGGCCCCTTCTTTCAACCTGTCCCCTGTGGCCCCTGTACTGTCTGCTCTCTCAGACCCTGCAGGAATACATAAGATTATCAGCAAAATAATTTACATATTTTTTGTGACTGTTTGTCAAGTGCAAAGCAAACTTTATTCACCAATTCTAGAGTGCAAACCTGACGTTGCTCAACAACAGTTTGTTGACTTGAGCCCTAAAATAAGTATTAATGAAAAATGTAGGTATACAGTATTTATACTCTTAAGACTTGTTTGAGTATTCAACAAAGCTCAGGCATAAGGTAAAAAAAAATGTTAAAATTCTGTAACTTTATTATGACATTCTGTAACTTTATTATGTCATTCTATAACTTTATGACACTCTGTAACTTTGTCATTCTGTAACTTTGTTATGACATTATGTAACTTTATTATGACATCTGTAACTTTATTATGACATTCTGTACTTCTGTTGAAACATTCTGTAACTTTATTATGACACCAACTTGATTATCACATTCTGTAGTTTTGTTTGTTACATTCTGTAACATTTTAACATTGTAATTTTATTATTATATTCTAAACATTTTTTTATTATAACAATCTTTAACTTTTTTTATAACATTCTGTAATTTATTATAACATTCTGTAACTTTTTTCTAAGATTCTTTAACTTTATTATAACATTCTGTGACTTTATTATAACATGTTCCATGCAAACTAGTGTCTTTGCAGTGACTTTTACCATACTGTATCTGTCTCATGAAAACTTTAACACAAAATAACATGTTGACTTCACAGAAAGGATGATACCTGTGTCTCACATGACTGCATAGGGGAGACAATAAGGTCAGAATCATACAACTGTCAGGACCATTTCTGGTTCTTGTTTGTATGCTAAATTTCAATAATACTCCATGTATTATATTTAACATTAAGTTTTTCAATTCAAGCTTGCCTTAATCTTCAACAAATGTTTAGTGAATACAGATCTTGGCACCATAGGCAAAACAATTTAATTCTTAGCTTAAATCTTCTGGAAAAAAGGTAACTAGAGACATACCTGCTAAATCTACAAGATTCATCACACTGCTTTTTTTGGTCTCTCCATTGGGTGTTTTTAAGATCTGATCAAACACAATAGTGACCACTGTGTGAGCACGGCTACTAGTGGCATTCATGTTGGTAGAAGCTACTGTTCTCTGTGTGGTACCTGAAGATCACAAAATTATTAAAACACTAAAGCAAGATATACAGTACCCCTCTCTTTATAATGTTCTTGGAAGCCATAAAAGTGACCCATGTTATAACATTGTTCTTGGAAGCCATATAAGTGACCCATGTTTTAACATTGTTCTTGGAATCCATACAAGTGACCCATGTTCTAACATTGTTCAATGGAAGCCATTAATGTGACCCATGTTATAATGTTGTTCATGGAAGTCATAAATGTGACCCATGTTACAGTGTATGGTGCAAAATAACCAACAGTCTATTATATCTAGGAAAAAACATCACAATATTTTGCAAAAAAATTATTAAATACATTCACTGTGAGTGCAAAGGATAATATATTTGCTACCATTATTCTTAAAGACAATTAATGCCATGTATGCTATTGTACCCTGCAAACATCAATGCCTGTCTGTATCAATTATAATAACAAGGTGGCAAACAATAAAAGCTAAACACACTTGTTAGGGAGAAATAAACCCACTGTTTCAACTTGGTCTATCAAACACAAAGGTTACTTTATTTACAAAGCAAGCCAACTCCAGAAGCCTAAATTGGATTATATTAAGTATACCGATTTTTGTATATGCAAAGAAGGCTGACCTGGTTTCTTTGTGCCAGCATTTACAAGAATTTCAAAAATAAACTGAAACAAAGGAATGGTTGGAGCTCTGAAAGTGAAACTTTGAGTATACATTCTGTGAAATCTATTTAAGCTGCAACTGAATAAGTTTAAACTGTGTGGCATGATCACAGAAAGTTCAGATAAATTGTTAACCGAATATAGGACTACTGGCACTGAGCAAGTATCAAATTCATGGTTCAATCAAAAGATTGGGGAAACAAGTGAGTGCTGATATTAGAAGCTAAGGGCATTGTGCTGGCATATAACTATATTACTTGGGAAATACACTTCTCTTACAAAAAAGGCAAACAGAAATAAATTCAAAATTTTTATTCCACCAAATACAGTGTACAGCAAAACACACAAAAATATAATAGAAATATTTGAATTGTTCAGACCTGCACAAAACTGGAAGCAATTCAGTTACTGGCAAACACTAAGGGTAGCAAACACTGATGGAGACTCTGCCCTGTGGCAAGTAATATTAAATTTAATATTTTAAATTCTTCAAATACAAATAAACATAGATATTAGTATTGTGTAATGAATACTATAATAAAACAGATAAAAACAACTTTGAGATATCAGGCTACCATTGGCTGCACAGTGTATCATTGTTTCATGATCAGAAATTTTATTTACCCTGTTCCATTCTCTTTTCAATCTCTGCATAGCTCCCTACTGGGACCTTTTTAAGCCCCTCTACGTAGAACATGCCCAGTGTTGGATTCTGTCTGATATTTAGACCACCTTTTGGGTTGTCCTTGGACAGGAGGTCCCGCACCTGTTCATTGTATATCTCCAACATGGAGAATAGCACCTCATATCTCTGTAGAAAGAAAATAATAATTATGTACAAAGCAAACAATTGTTTTCAGGCAGCCTACCATCCCTGTTTGTTTTTTGTTCCCAACCCTAGATCTTTTCTCCCCAAAGGGTTTTAAAAAAAAACCCAAAAAAAGTTTAAATCATGAAATGAATTTGTGCATCAAACTGAACTGGTTTACAACAGCACCTGAAGCATATATAATGTTTAAATAAAATAAAATTGTTTTTAAAAAAAAATTAAAAATAATTCCTGAAATTGATTTGTGCATTGAATTCAGCTAGTTTAGCCCAGTACTTGAAGTGCTTAGTTCATTATATATATTAATGATTATAATTTATATAAAGTGTTTTTGTTTTTTTAAAAACTACCTACCTACCCCAATTTTAAAACCAGTGCAATAAGAAACACAAAATTTATCGGCCTACTCTTCTAAAACTCTTGCCCACTAAAATAGTGTCCAATAGAAACTGTCCAATAACCAGATAGCTCCCCCTACTTTGTTTGATGTCCAATAGAAACTGTCCAATAACCAGATAGCTCCCCCTACTTTGTTTGATGTCCAAGAGAAACTGTCCAATAACCAGATAGCTCCCCCTACTTTGTTTGATGTCCAATAGAAACTGTCCAATTGCCAGATAGCTTCCCCTACTCTGTTTGATGTCCAGTAGAAACTGACCAATAGCCAGACAGCTCCCCCTACTTTGTTTTGATGTCCAGTAGAAACTGTCCAATAGCCCGATAGTTCACCTTATTTTGTAACGCTGAAATTACTTTGATGTCCAACATAAATTGTCTAGCTGCCAGTTAGTTACACTGGCTCTGTAACACTGAAAAAATGTTGATGTCCATTAGAAATTGTCCACTTAGTAAATAGGTCTGCCTGTTCTGTAACACTGAAAAAACTGAATTATTTTATTTTCATTTGTATAAAGTTTTGTTGTTTTGTATCAAATTTATTTTATCAGTACTTAAATTTGTGGCTTTGGGAAGAACTCCTTTCGTTTCCACAGATGGACCACTGTTGTGTTTATTAATTCATGGTTTGTACCAACCATTAAAGATATGAAAATTGGTACTTGAAGAAAAATAACCATTTCAGAGTAATCTAAATATAAAGTCTTTCTACTGAGAGAATGCTTCAAATAAAAATCTGTTTTAAATTCATCCTGAAAACTTGGGTGAGAACTGTTGTGATTCTGCATATGATATTCCTCCCATGATAAGACCTGAGGGGCCAGCTTCATTAAAGATACAGAGTATGATACGTTATACACATGCCCTGTATTTAATAGACCTCTACCTCTACATTAGTACTACTTGGGCATAAAGGAATCCAGAAATTATAGATCAGGAGGTCTAAATGACCCCTTGACTTTGGTCAAGGTATGTGGTTTTCAACGAACTTACTGTGCAGAAACCATTATTTTCTTATCCGACTTACCATGATCATGACCTCTGACCTTTAAACCACAGAACCTATGGGGTTTTTATTTTAACCTAAGCACAAGCTATCCCAGAAATTTGGTCAAGGAACTCACTCGATAACAAAAGTCACCATTTGAAAACTGTATCTTTTTAGGCACAATGACCCTAACATTTGACCTTTTGACACCCTAATCAATGGGTCTCTTCCTCATCCATTGTGCAAGCCCTCCACACTGTGGTCAAGGTATGTAGTCTTGAACTAAAGTTTTTTTTTATGCAAACACCATTTTTCTTCTGACCTTGATTAATGACCTTACGATCTCAAACCAACAGACTTCTTTCTTACCCAAAGTGTAAGGCATCTATAAATTTTGGTGAAGGTACATGCTCAAGAACTGAAAAACATTTGTCATTTTACAGCCAAAATGAAACTGGCATTTGATCTACAGACACCAAAATTAGCATATCTTTCTTTTCTCAAATGCAAGCTATCCATAAAGTTCTTGTTATGGTTTGTGGCATGGGAATTGAGTTATATTTTGGAAAAAATCTTCCTTCTTGGAGTCCACCTTACCTTGATCTTTACCTTTGGACCTCAAAATAAATATGTATCTTCCTTTGACCTTTTAAACCCAAAATGAATAGGTCTTTTTCTTATTTTGTTTGCAGCCTGATTACAAAGTTTGGTCAATGTATCTAGTACAAATCAAATTAATTTTTGGAAACAGTATTTTTTTCAATTCCTGTTGATCACTCATCAAAAGCATTGTTTACAGAACTACAGTGACTTACAACATATGAAAAGATTGATTTTCACAAGGAAGTTCTTATTCAACTCTACATTATTTGAGGTCAAAATCACACAGAAACCTTGCAGCCAACGACAGAGCAATTTAAAGAAATGCTTTCAGGACTCTGGTACAGTTCTTTGGAATAAGCTTCCACAGCATGTAAATCTGCTGAATATACCAGATATCATAAGTATGTACATGATACTTATAATATAATTCTGATATAAAATACTAATGACTTGTAACTAACTCTTGTATTATGTAAACTGCTAAACTTTTTTCTTAAGAGGGCCATAAAGGAGAATAGTATTTGACTAAATGAGTCACCTCTATAAATAAAGCAGTATTATTATTATTATTATTATTATTACTGAACTGTTGAGCTGGCCAAAACTTTATATAAACAAAAATGGGCTTTTCATCAGATAATGGGGGGGGATGTTATGTTATTTTATGTTATTTTAGGCAGTGAACATGACCTAGGTGTCAGGCCATCAGATCTGTATGCTTGGACAAGCTTTCTGTTACATGCAATTACTGAGTAACTCAAACAATGGCAAAGGACAATGTTATTCAGTGATCATGACTGGCAAGTTTTAGACAAGACATAGTTACAATGTTATCACTTTGTGGTGTTTGACTGTCCATGCATTGTGAGACATTTAAACTATTACCAGCGGGATGGTGTGGTGGATAAAATCAGATTTGAATGGTGAGTACATGTATGCAAACTATTTATGCTCATGTTGCTGATTTCATATACATAAAAATAAATACTAAACATGGAACAGTTTTAAGTGTTATTTAATATGGAACATGTGGATATTTAATATGCATTGATTTAAGATGGTAACTGTGCAAATAAAGCACATTTGTTGCCTTGCTTTTATTACCACCACCCTGCCATTTTCTTCGTGCATGCATTTATTTCTTCAACTAACTGGCTTGGTTGGTTATAGCATGGTTTGGTACATAACATGGTCTTGTTTTATGGATCCAGGCCATCATCTACATCTGGGTCACTCTGAATTTTTGGCAACAGAGTGGTTAATCCTAAATGAAAACCTTAATCTCAGTTTTACTGGTGCATGAATGGGTACCAGTTTTCACTTGAATGTTAAACTGTATAGCGGAAATCATGAACAAACAACAGCTTATTGTCATGGAAACAGAACTATACATCCATCAGCAGGGTTGCTAGGACTTAATTTTATTCCCCCAGTGATTCGTAGACTCTTACCTTATCAGGATCTGTGTTTGAGCTCATGGTTTTAAATAATTCATCACAGGTAATAGGCACAATGCCTCTGAAAAAAAAGAAATTAAAATTTCATTTAAAAGGAGCTAATGTACCATATATACTCGCTCGTAAGTCAAATCCAACTGCAAACTGCACAGTCTGTGATCTGCTATTGTATTATGCACTGGCAGATTTCTGTTTATGTTGTTTGTTAGGAATTAGAAGAACAAACAACGAAGATCCTAATCTTCTGATGGCACATTATGCATGGCAGATTATAGTTTATGTTGTTTGACTTATATGAGTACATATGGTATATGAAAGGCACAGCTAATACACTTTGAAAATGGGGAAAAAGCATTTGTGTTGTTTTTTATCCCAATTATCAAATACATTAAGGGACTTTTAGGAATAAGTTATCACAATTTTTTTATTTTCTGCAGCAGCAGACATATTTAATTGCAGATTGGCATCATTTGTACAAATTTTCAACCTCTTCATTTCAAGATGCATTCTGTCAAATTTGGTCAAATTCCATTGAGCAGTTTCTGAGAAGAAGTCATTTAAGGATTTCTATTTTTAGTATTAGTGACCATAGTTGATGGTGGATCAGCATCATTTGTAAAACTTTAAAGGCTTTCATCTGCCATTTTACTTTCTGTCAAATTTGGTCAAATTCTGAAGAGAAGATTTTTTTTAAAAGAAGTTGTTGAAAGCTGTTTTTCTATCTCTAGTAATGGTAGCTATATGTTATTGAAGACTGGCATTAAGTAGAAAATATCTGAAGTCCAGTAAGCCAGGATGCTTTCTGTCAACTATGGTGAAATTCTGTTAAACAGTTTTTGAGAAGCTTTTCTATTTTTAGTAACAGTGGCCATATTTAATTCTGGATCAGCATTATTTGTGAAAACTTGTAAGCCATGTAGGCCAGGAAGCCTTCTGTCAAATTTGGTCAATTTCCATTAAATGGTTTTGGGAAAAAGTAATTTAAAGATTTTTCCATTTTAGTAATGTTGGCAATATTTGATTGTGGTTCAGCAACAAATTCATAAGACTTTTTATGCCAGCTTTCTTTTTGTCAAATTTGGTCAAACTGTTGAACTGTTTTTGAGAAGTCATTAAAGATATCTCTATTAAAAGCAGATCAACATCATCTGAACAAATTTGAAAGAACTTCCTGCCAAGAAGCCTTCTGTTAAATTAGGTCAAATTCTGTTGAGGTGTTTTTTTCATTAAGTTATTTAAATGTTTTACAATTTTTAGCTATGGCAGACATATTGAAAAAAAAACTCACAGATCAACATAAACTGAACAAATCTGAAAGGCTTCAATACCCGAATACTAACATTAAAATCTTATACAAACTCATCAAGTGAGTTTTTAGATGTAAACAACAACTGTGAGTGGAAGACAGACAACGCATATCAAAAGATGCACAACAGATTAACAACCAACCATACCATAACCTTATTTTGGCTTTATGGCCAAGTGAGCTAAAAATTGTTAGATACATTGTTTTTACTATGAATTTGTTTATTATTGTGGGTATTGATCCTTATGGTTTTGTGAAAAATTTGTTTCATCATAATTCTTTGGATCAGGAAGGGATTCTATTGTCTTTTTATAAAGAAATCATTGTTTGTTGAGGACTTCAAAATTTGTGGTTTAAAGCAACCACAACACCCACTGTAACTGTTACCTCACTGAAACTGGTACTCCACTGAAACTGGTACTTCACATAATAATAATAATAATAATAATAATAATGAGGACTTTGTATAGCGCCTAATCTTTAGAAGCTCTAAGCGCTTTACAACGTTTGACAACACTTAAAAAAGATATATAATGATATGATTACAAAAATAAAAACAAACACCATGAAATTAGAAACAGAAAACATGCTGTAAATATTTAAGGTAAGGATACATTATAAGGATACATTATTAGGTCTTTAAGTCTGTTCTTGCAGTTGAAATAGGTGAGTTTTAAGAGCGCTCTTGAATGAGATCACTGTGTCTTTGTGTCTAAGTGCAGTGGGCAATTCGTTCCACGTTGCTGGGCCCTGGTATGCAAAAGAGCGTTGTCCATATGATTTCATTTTCATAGTGGGAATAATGAGAATATGAGTGTCAGAAGAGGAGCATAAGTATCTTGCTGTGTGTACACATGGGTGAGGTCAGATAGGTATGTTGGACTGGAGCCCGTCAGTGAAACATAGCACAGAGAACAAATTTTGTGTTTAATTCTGGATCGTATGGATAGCCAGTGTAGGGTACAGAGCAGGGGAGAGGCGTGCTCTGATTGTGGTACTCTAAGGATGATCCGAGAAGCTGTGTTTTGAACTTTTTGAAGTTTCTGGATTAGATATTGAGACGAACCAGACAGAATTGAGTTACAATAGTCCAGTCTTGAAAGTACTAAGGAACACACAAGTGTTTTAGTGGCATCAACTGAAAGATACTTGTGACTGGAGCTGATGCGTCTCAGTTCAAGATATGCAGCCTTGCATATGTTCATGAAATGTTGGTGCAATGAGAGAGTACTGTCAAGAGTAACACCTGAGGTTTCGTACTGACTGTGTGAATTTAATGTTGGTGTTGCTGATATTTATTGTCTGAGGTAAAGGATGTGAATGAGAAAGTCTTTGTGTTGTAATCAGAATGGCTTCAGTTTATCATCATTCATCTGCAGCTTGTTACATGTCATCCATGATTTCACATCGGAAATGCACCTCTCTACGCCTTGGATGGTAGCTTCAGCTTCAGTTGGATGGCTAGATTTGTATATTTGGGTGTCATCAGCATACAATTGGTGAGACACTGGATGATGATCTATGACACTTGAGAGTGGCTGAGTGTATAGAATGAAGAGAACAGGTCCAAGAACAGACCCCTGTGGAACACCACAGCATAGATCAACTGGGCTGGAGTGTTTTCCATTTGCGGACACAATTTGTGTCCTGTTGACCAAGTAGGACTTGAACCATAGTAAGGCCGTATCATGAATGCCAAATACATGCTGGAGACGGTGAAGTAATATATCATGGTCTATAGTGTCAAATGCTGCAGACAAGTCAAGGAGAGTGAGGACTAATCTTTCCGCTATCCAAAGCAGAGAGAAGGTCATTGACTACTTTCAGAAGAGTAGTTTTAGTACTGTGGCAAGGACGATATGCAGACTGTACATTGCTAAAAAGACTGTTTGAATTCAGATGAGATACAAGTTGGGATAGAACAACTTTTTCTAAGATTTTTGACATGAATTGGAGATTAGAAACTGGACGGTAGTTCTTTAAATCATTATGGTCGAGTGTAAATATATGATAGTAAATCTGCATGATGTAATTCATTCTATAATATTTATTGTCTTGCTCATAATATTTATTTTTCCAATAATCTATTACTTCTCTCCCTCATTGTAACACACTTCATTATGAAGAGATTCTAGATATAAGTGGTAAAAATATAGACGTTCATTACTAAAATGAAACAACTGTATTTGAATTGGTAATTATCATATCCATGACTATATGGGATGAAAGCCAATAACATGAATCTTGTGCCCACTGAACCATGTGTAATGACTAGCCAAGCACATAGTCCTAGAATCAAGGGGAAATGTGTGCAATTGAAAAAAAAAACAACAATATCTTGACTGATAGCCAATCAGTTTCTGAGAATCAATCATGACATATACTCAATTACAGTATCTTCCCTTTCTACCAGCCAGACAAGGTAACAACAAAATGGTGTTTGTTTAAAGAAGGTGACTGATTTAAAGAGAGGTAAAATATGTGGCTAAAAAAAGCACTGCTAGAAGATGGCTAGGTCTGTATTTGTATACTGATAAACCAGTAAAGACTGGTATTAGCTACCAATATGACAACTGATAACCATTCTAGAAGATGACTAGGTCTGTATTGGTATAGTGATAAACCAGTAAAGACTGATATTAGCTATCAATATGATAACTGACAACCATTCTTAATTTTGTCAGGTCAATAAGAAAGTTTAAAATAATTAAAAAAACACTTGCATTATCATTAAATATTATGTTAAATAAAGGGAATATGTCAAGCAAACAGCTGTAATTTGTATGAATCAATGTGTGCGTGTGTGATTTGGATTTTCAACATGGCTTTAACAATTTTTCAGTCATATCGCTATGATGTCTGCAGTGTGGCAGTTTATAGTGATGTCTAGCACTGAGGCATCATGCCACAGACATGTAGCATGATGTCCCACCTAGTCATATTATCCTGACACCAGGCCGACCAGTCCTAACACTAACCTCTTAATGCTGAGCGCCAAGAGAAGCAACTGTCTGTACCATTTTTATAAGTCTTTGGTATGACTCGGCCAGGGATTGAACCCATGACCTCCTGCATCCGAGGCGGACGCTCTAACCACTAGGCCACCAGAGTGGTCTGGTTATGAATCAGTGAATCACACACAACAAAAATAAACAAAATCAACTATGTAGCCACATGTCTTAGCTTCACATCTCTTTGTAAAAGAAAAGGTCTTGATGTGTTTACATATCCTTGGTAACTGTAACATTTCAGCGTAAACTAGCTTACATAAGCCAAAAACGATAACAATCTGTAAACATGCCTAAATAGTATTCAGTGTGTATCATCAATATATATATATATATAGTGTAGGGGAAGTTGTGTATTGTGATATTATCATCAATACACAATACATACATACATACATATATATATATATATATATATATATATATATATATATATATATATATATATATATATAAAGTTGCCTATTGTTCCATGTATCACATCATCAGAAAGGAGCTGCCTATAACTAGTTCTGATGTCTTGATAGTACAGGCAGCTGTTGGTAGGAGGTTACCAACATGGAGGTTGTTTGGAAAACACTTATGAGGTCTAAGCTCATCACCAATATAATTACAAAAAGTCTAGAAATTGCACAACAACTAACAAAGGCAAGAACAAGGCTGACAATGGTTGCATTGGTAATGGCAGCTGTGACTGATAATGGTTTAATGTTATATCTTTCATACATATATCTGAATCTGAATACATTGGCCCCTATTAAATATTCATTCCTTTGTTGACTTGGTACAGTGTACACTGTATTTTGGCAGTGGAACAGTTAAGTAAACATCCATGGGTCTAAAGTCACAAGTTGTGCTAAAATTCCTGTCAGACAAGAAAATTTCCAATAGCAGTATGGTCAATTTACAAACCATGAATACTGTGAATTCATTTTCTTTCATGGGTATCTTTTCTAGATATGGATTCCCTGTATTCATGAATAGAAACATCTACTAGCGTAATTGACTCTATGAGCAACAGTGTATAAAAAAAATGAAATAAATTTAAACCCTAGAGAAACTGAGCCCCCTATAAAGTAAGCACAAATCACGAAACCATGAAAAACAACTCCCAGTGACCTGTTTTTACTCCACTATAAATACTATCGGAGAAAATGACCTAAATGCAAACCCTAAACAAGAGAAACTGACCTCAGACCAAAGGTAAGACCAAATCACCAACCCATGTGAATAATAAGGTCACTGTGACCTTTATTTTAGTGTTAAATGATTTTTGGTTGCCTTTTTAAATTTAGCTATTGTCGCAGATACAATTGTCTATAGAGTAAATTAATTTGATACATTATTGAACCCAGAGAAATACTAGTCATATGTCAAAACTATGCCACTGTGACCTGTCTCTCATGGTTCAGTGGTCTGGTCTTGCCTCAGTTTCTAAAGTTGATACTTGATATCAAGAACTCAGTTTATGATCTAAACAATTACATATAATTTTTTAATTAAAATTTTTATTTTTTAATATAAAAATTTAGCCTAATATTTACTAAGCAATGATTTCTCCCTACAGAAAGTCTGCAGTAAATTGAAAACTATCCCATGAGTGATAAAAATGTTTTTAGTATCTGATTTTACAAAGAACTGCCATAAAGACTGACAGAATTCATTCATAAGATATTTCATCCTATATTTATATAAAAAGTAAACAATTACTGGTACACCAATTTCAGCAGGTACCGGCACTTCATGCTCTGTCAAATGTTTGAATCTGGCAAACCATCAACAACCTCTGGTTTTATTCTCTGGTCCAAAAGAGATTCAAATTAAACAAGTTTCATTATACTTAAGAACATTATCAATCCATTAAAAGTGTAGAATGCCTGATGAAATTATTTCTATGTTCTTGCTAAATAATTTTCCATGTTCTTTCAAATTGATGGTTCCACACACTCACCTGTTTGGACCATATCCCACCATGGAATATGACTTGCCGGACCCAGTCTGTCCATAAGCAAAGAGAGAACAGTTGTAACCTGAAAAACAAACAAGGACTCCATATAATTCATTGTTAATCCAAGACATGGAATGAGAAATTTCTCTACTACCATTTATATGTATCAAGGTAGTCTGTATTTCTCATTCAGTGCAAATTTTAGACAAATTTGGTAAATTTGTATAAAATGATTTCATATAATACTTTAAAGCATGTTGATATGACCATCCATTCAGGAGTAGCAACAACAAGATTTTCAAGATGGAGTCCATATTGGATGTCACATCGGCAACATCTTCATTTAGGACCAATTAGATGTAATAATAATAATAATAATAATAATAATAATAATAATAATAAACACTTTATTTTATGAGGTTAACTCAGTATAATATACTATTCTCCCCTGAGGCCCTCAGGATACATTAAGTATAAAAGCACACAGTGTATATGCATGCAATAACAGAGCAAATTGGAGAGCATGTATTTCAATATTTCATTATTTAAAGTGACAACAGCCCTTCAAGACCAATGGTTATACAATTTTGTTTTGAACACATGTAAAAAATTGTAAGAAGAGTTTTAGTGAAAACCACATGCCTGTATGGACATCCATGTAAGAGTAGCAATACAAAAAAATTCAAGATGACGAATGTGGTGACCATACTGGATGTCAGATTGGTACCAATTTTGTTCGGGACCATCTAGATATCATCTGAAGTCTTTTCACCCGAATTTTGATATGATTATTCATTTAAGATGATTAGCAATAACAAGATCTTCAAAATGACTGCTATGGTGGCCATATCAGACACCAGGTCACCACAATTAGACATCACAAAAAGTCTTTTAATAGAAATCCTGTCATGATATGATCATCTTTTACGGCGAAGCAGCTAAAACAAGATTTTCATGACAG
>JAECUM010013490.1:0-70010 GCA_016617855.1 Megalonaias nervosa | reverse complement strand
ATTACATTTCTATGTATTTAACAGTAAAACACATGTTCTATACACACAGAAAGAGAATTACATTTCTATGTATTTAACAGTAAAACACATGTTCTATACACACAGAAAGAGAATTACATTTCTATGTATTTAACAGTAAAACACATGTTCTATACACACAGAAAGAGAATTACATTTCTATGTATTTAACAGTAAAACACATGTTCTATACACACAGAAAGAGAATTACATTTCTATGTATTTAACAGTAAAACACATGTTCTATACACACAGAAAGAGAATTACATTTCTATGTATTTAACAGTAAAACACATGTTCTATACACACAGAAAGAGAATTACATTTCTATGTATTTAACAGTAAAACACATGTTCTATACACACAGAAAGAGAATTACATTTCTATGTATTTAACAGTAAAACACAAGTATATTGTTGCTGTTTTGTAACTTTCGCGATTGGGAATCTTGGAACTAAAAAATTACGGGGGTGGGTGCGTAGAATATGATTTGGTTCCCCAGTGACACTTACAAATGGGGATGCAGTCTAATAATACCAGTTGCTTGTAGAAAGAATAATTGTTTTTAAAACAAATATCAGTATATATTGCATACCTCCATTAGATGTGTGATTGTATATTTGTATACCAAAAATATCCTAACCTAACCCTTTGTTGTCTGTGAAATAATGTGTTGATATAAAATTATTGTTGTGAAAATATATTACTATAAAAATATTACTTAACGTCTTGATTTGTATGTGTGAATGTGTGTTGATATCATAAAATATCATAACCCAACCTTCTTTTATACGTGTAATAATGAATTTACACAAGCAAAATTATTGGTGGGAAACCGTGAATGTTATGTATATTTAATTAACTGTTAGTTTTTTTTTTATTTCATTGCATGCTATAGTAATATAACATTGTATGCTGGACTTGACCTTGTCCTTGTTCATTTCTGCTTGACCTGATTGACTTTATAAAAGAATCATTTTATTTTATGTCAACAACTAATACATAGCTAAATTATTTTCTATGTTTATGAGCTTAATATCAGAATTATTATTAATAGAAGAAGTAAATATGTTTATTTGGGTCAGGGTTTTGGATTTTACTAAGTGAATTTTACAGGTTATGGTTTTGGTTTTGTAAACATCAGGATCATTCTAGAAGGTTATTTTCCATTATGTAATGGTTTTCTTTTATAGAAAATGCTAATTGTGACCTGAGGTCAAGTAGAGAACTATATAATCTTGTAATTGTGAGGACTTGGTAATTCGTGCTTTAACATATAGCACTTTCAAGTTGTATTATATGTAGTGACAAGTATTTTTATTTATTTTGGGATGGAATCTTTTTTGTTCCAATTATTGAATTCAAGTGATTTTTTTCTCTGGAAATACAAAAGTGCTGTGATAAAATTCTAAGATAAGCCATTAACTGGAATTTATACTGAATTCAAACCTGGAATTAAATTTCTATGATTCAACAAAAGACTGTTGAAACATCAACACTCTATAAGCTATAACAGACACGTCATCGCCTTCAGTTTTTGGATTTCTTCGGGACTTGTACTGAGTTTTATTCGGGATTTTAAATTACTAAGATTTGTGTCTGTAATTCTTGGATTATTTTGGGATTTAATTCGCAATAACGTAAGTTCTTTTTTCTCATTTTCACTTTGTATTCTAGGGAAATCAATTATTTGTTAAATTTTGCAAAACTTGTTGTCTTTCACTTTTTTCTGCTACTTATTTGAAGAGCATAGACTCGTAACAATGAAAACTATTATTCTGCACCTCCTTATGTATGCGTGATTGTGTTCTTGTATGAAAAAATATACACTATCCCAATTTATATGTGTGTGACTGTGTGTTTGCATGAGACAAATATCATACCCTTCCCCCTTTTGTATGTGTATGTATCATTGTGTTTGTATGAAGAAGTGATCATATCCTAAGCCCCTTTGATATGTGTAATTATGTGTGTGTGTGTGTGTGTGTGTGTGAGAGAGAGAGAGAGAGAGAGAGAGAGAGAGAGAGAGAGAGAGAGAGAGAGAGAGAGAGAGAGAGAGAGATTTGGATTTTTAACGTAGCTTTAAAATTTGTTCAGTCATATTGCTACAATGTTTGCTGTGTGACATTTTTTAGTGAATTCTAGCACTGGGGCATCATGCCACAGACATTTAGCATCATGTCCCACCCAGTCACATTATCCTGACACCAGGCCAACCAGTCCTAACATAACCTCCTAATGCTGAGCGCCAAGTGAGGCATTTACTAATACCATTTTTATAAGTCTTTGTTATGACTCGGGCGGGGTTTCGAATCCGCGACCACCCATATCCGAGGCTGACGCTCTAACCTCTTAGGCCATGTGTTTGCATGAAGTAATGATTCGTATAAAATATTATTACCTCAAGTTATATATGAGATTTATTTTGTGAAAACAATATAATACACTTTATAGTCAGTCTCCATCTGTATTTATGATTACGTGTTTGTATGAAACAATATCATACCCTACTCCCTTTTGTTTGTGTACTTGTGCGATTTGCTTGAAACCACGCCTCACTGGCCAACGATATCTACTGTGTAAATATATTCTTTTTGTGATTATTTTCGCTCTCTTGCAAATATTACCATTGAGTCATGTCACACACAAGCATTACTGCAACTTAATAATGTGCAACATTGTTTTTAAAGACATTTCATTCATGCGGAGCAGGCGGAAAAAAAATTAGACGAATTTCAGTGTGGTTGTCTGTAATTGGGCCATTATGTTAAATTCCCATAGGGTCCCGGAGTGTCTTCCATTATATTACATAGGGTGCTACACCCTCCCAAACGTAATGTCCAATTTCAATAGGCCCGAACTCTCTCATCCATAATGTTAAATTTATATTGACGCCCATAGTGTCATTCATAATGTAAAATTTAATTGGCTCCGTCAGATGGGTCCCTATACTACCAAGGTTGAATAAAAATATTGTTATTTTTTTCCAGGTGTCATCTGTCTCATTATGTCAAAGACTGAAATATTTTTTAAAGGACAATACCTGAATTTTTGTAAGAACGACCCAGTTTCGATTCTGTCTTGTTATCATGAATGATTGTAATAATAGTTTTAATTGTTTTATGATTTATGTCAGTCTTTTACACAAATGATACCCTCTAAATATTTGAAATATTTTTTCATAATGCATGATAATTACGCTTTTGTAAGTTAGACGGGATACTAAGCTCACCTATCAATCTTTTATGCCACTAAATGGTGTGAGGCTATTATGTGATTTCTAAACTGCTCAGGAAATAAATTTCTGAAACATGAAAAAATGGTCGATAGTATATATACGCCATTTAGGTAAGTAATGTGTAATAGAAATGATATACTGGTAGAGCAAAATGTATTGATATGTCCTGGGTTTCGGTAATTTGATATTCTCAAAGAAAGATCACATCAAGTATGAGAGAGTACATATAATTCTTTGTCCTAGCTGCAGTGAAAGTATAAAATCAACTAAGCTGAAAATCCGAAAAAGAGACTTGCCAGATTGTTGGTTAGTTTTCTTTAACATCGCTATTTGTGCATTATTTCTTTATATCAATGTATATCAACTTGCTTGCAAATGTACGGGATTTGAATTGCACACTACACTACACTACACTACACTACGTGGTTCGAATTTCTTAAGAAGATGGTCCAGTGGATTGTTTTTGTTGTATGAGGTCACTCTTGGTTAAAATCAAGCCTCTTTCCACAGTTTTCACCTTTATTTCAAAAGATAAATTCTTTGTTTCGGCTACAAATTTGGGAACTATATGAAGGTATAATTACAATCTTTGTTACCACCTGTAAAAATAATATCCATGTATTATCTGCCTTGTTGTCTAACTCGCTCGTTTCCTTGACAATGGCTATCAGTCCAGCAGACGGACAGTGTTATGAATGAGATTTTCAGCCCTACATCTCTTAAACTGTCAGGTCGATGCCCATAGAAACACTTCGCGCAGAACTATTATGATGAAGATAAGATAAATGTTTTAACTCAGGGAACATAGGTAAACTGAGATGGCCCAGTAATCATACTTCAACATCAAATGGTGCAAGCCCATCATTTCAGACATTTTATGACTTCAAATACGTAAGTTTAGATGAATGTATCAGCAATTTTCTGCTGTCTAGTCTCATATCTTGAACCTTTAACAACTCAGGTCGAGAAAAGATTGGAGGGAAGCCCGGTCGGCTTCAGTCGCCGACAGCTTCTCAAGTGTTATTCTGAATGATTATGTTATTTAAACCATTCCTTCTATTTATGAAGCTTTTATGGAAATCACAGAATTTTGGTATCTTCGGTAGTTTTGCAGCAAACTCATTCTGTATCATGTTTTCTTCCTTTCTCCCACCACTCTAAGATTATTACTGCTAGAAAAAAATTACAAATATGGCGATGAACGAATTTCGTTTGCATCTGTTTAATTTAAATACAAAAAAAAAAAAAAAAATATCATATTTCTACAGATAATTTTACCGATGTATAGTTTTGTAGAATTGTTGATTATGGTCAAGTTTGATAGAGAGATTTGAGTCTTTCTAAATATACATACAACAAATATCATAAAAAGGCACCAGCTTCATAGAAATTACCTTGTAAAGTACGGATACTCTTTCATTGATAAAAGAATCATTTTACAACAAAATAAACAATTAAATAAAAAGATTGAACTATAACAAGCAGCCCAGAAATTCTCACAGAATGAAGATAAAGATTTAATATTGGTTAGAACAGAAGCAGATATTAATTACAACAACAACAAGTACTACTACTACTTCTACTAGTAGTAAGGTTAGCGAAGTGGTCGCAAAGCATTAAAAAAAACCGTTACACGCAGAGTCTCACTAAGGAGGGACCAAACAACTTCTACCCCAGTCTGGCATTGAAGTCCATTGTTATCCCCTATTTCCAAGGACCTCCAGGCAACAGCCGTTGTCAACTAACGGTTCTTAAACGTGCCAATACTACAAATTATTCTCTCCAATTACCTAAAGACCACACATAAAAAACTGATGACCTCACACTTGCATGGTTTTCTTTGGTTCACAGTTGTTTGACGTATTAGCAAGCCTTTTAAGCCGAACATTAGTACTTCACATCATTAAAATACAAAACACGACCCAAACACCTAATGCAAAGCATTATTCCTATCTCAAATTAATAACACGTGTATACAACCACACCCAGAGAATTTCCTATGATAAAAAATTAGATAGGGTCCATTTCACGAAACTAAACCATGTTGTCATAGAATCTCGTGAGTAATGCACATTATGACGTCTGCTCCTAGAATTTGGCTAATTACTCGTATTGAAAAATGTCTTCGCAACATTGACTCTCCATAATCAACAAGTAATCAGTAAAATCAAAGAAATCTATAAAATAGACAAATGCATACAAATAGCACAAATACTCTTGGTTTATTACAATAAAATATATATTACCTTCAAGCTGTGAATATGGGATATAAATTGCTTTGTAAATCAATTTATGGAAATGCCGATACTGGTCTCCTTGGATAATGACGCCTCGCTGACCGATGATCGTAATATACATCTAATATGGGCATTATACCTAATTTGGGGGCTTTCATTTTCTGACGGCCAGCGTAGTTACAGAAAAGCAATTACATTAGAAGAATCTCAGCTACTTAACGGTGAAATAAAATTCAAGGAATAAATGATGAAGAGGGTAAAGTCGAAAAATAACAAAGCAACAATATTGTAAGATATTCACTATGTTTACTCACTTATACGTCGAGTTAAACAGCAACTGCATAGACCCAGATCTGCCGTCGTACAATGCGCCGGAAGATCTGGGTCTATGCATTGTGTTGTGGAGAAATCAGAAGATTAACAACATAGACCCTGATCTACCGGCGCATGATACAGTTGGACTCGACCTATAAGAGAGTACATACGGTTCTTTATTATTTTTCCTTGACAGTTGGACTATCCGATTTCTACGAAACACTTAAATCCGCTAAGGGTAAATCCCCTGCGACTGACCAGGATGTGATTACGATAAGCAAACCTGACGAGATCATTCCGATGGAAAAACTCAAAGACAATCACAACAAGGTGGTGGTGTTTGATGATATCAAAATTGATCGAAAAAATATGAATAAGATCAGCGAATACATTTTGCTCTCAAAAAATAAACGTTGTAACGCGATATACCTCGCTCAGTAGTATTTGACGTTCCTAAATACATCAGGCGTAACACCGGTTGTTTTGTGCTAGTTGCCGGATTAAGACATTCGCGGCAGTGACTCGACAGCGCGAGACCATTGTAGGTATATCAGCGCTGCGGAATTTAAACGGGCTTGTTACGAAACGACGCCTTCCCGGCATGATTTCCTCGTGTTTCATCATGTCGCAGAAGAAATCCCAGAAATATACCGACGTGGTTTTGATGGGGTTTACATCCGGGACGTAAACGGACATGTTGTGCTGGGTTTTTATTCAATGCGATAGTATATACCACAATGCCGTTTCTCAAAGTAAGTTCACCCAGAGACTGAGCAGAGTTGGAAAAAAATAAAAAAAATAAAAAAATTAAAAAAATCCATTAACAACGACAAGCTACACACCTCGGTGGAAATTGATAACGAAATCATAGATATGCTGGTTCATTTAGCGGCATCGGGAATATTATCGCGTGAGGATTATCGTGTGCTTGGTCGACGAGTAATCAACAAGTGTAAACTTGCAGAGACATGTGTAAACTTGCCCTGATAAGTGTAATCTTGTCCAGACAAATGTAAAAAAACCCCCCAAAAAACAAACGTTTAGTGAAGTGTATAACGATGAGACCAAGAAATATTCAACGGCAAAAAGGCATAGGAGGGTTTGTCTCGACGTTGTTCTCCAAAATCACAGCAGCTCTACTCGTTTCATAAATTCAATATTAAATCTTTACTCACATGAGTTCCTCCTATAGGTTTATATTTATGCCAGGTTTGTCAGAGGGTTGGGGTGCCAGTTATTAGCGTTTGGACCCCCAGCTCTCTATTCATTGATGGATCCCCTTCATTTTATTTGTAAAGAGCCCCTGTAGGGTATATTGGCCATATTCCGACAGACGTAACTTTTCTCTCCCAATGCTCCTGAAGCAATCATTTGTAATGATGGCTGCCGAAATGTTGATTGTAATGCTAAAAAAAGACAAAGGTTCCAGAAGGCGGGTTAAGGAAACTTCACACGGCAGCAGCCTCTCAGTAATGAGAATGTTGCGCAAGAAAATTCATGTACTTATTTTGGGCAAATCAGATGCACATAAAGTGATATGATAGTGTCACGTATATGTAACTTAATTGCTTGTGTGTTAGTTTTAAATTCTCTTTTATTTTATTTTTATTTTCATTACATGTTATTGTAATAACTTTATTCAATGAATTTGACTTTTTTTTTCGGAAAATTCAGTTTTCTGTCTTGACCTGATAAACACGCAGTCTATTGCTACATTATATTTTTTTTAGCTGACCTAATTCCTGACCTTGGTTCTGAATTCGTAAACACTGAGTGAAAATGATTGGTCATTATCAAGGTCATGTTCGGCCCACGTGTTAGCTCTGTTGTAAACAACCTTTTTTTAAAATTCATTTCCAGTGTGGGAATCATTGATTCTTAGTTAAGGCTATACTAGCCTACATGCTAATTGACATATTATTTTACTGCGTTGTTTGAGCTAAGTGACCATGTGACTCCACCATGTGATCTAAAATTGAGGGTTAAAACAGATGTTTTTAGTGTTTTCAGCCAGTCGTATTTTACACCTTTAGAGCTCAAGGTGTTTTTAATGTTAATGTCAGTTTGATTTAAAATTCTTCTATTTTTTGGATTTAATAATTTATATTCTCTGGAAAACATGCAAGTGCCCCTCTTCATAAAAATTCTTGGACAAAGACATTTAGTGGAACTTATTCTGGAATTCTAAACTGGAACATTATAAATTGTGATTCAACGAGGAATTGTTGACATTAATACAACGACCTCATCAGACGTCATTGCCTTCCATATTGGAACTTCATCGGGATTCGAACTTTGATTCATTTAGAACTTTTTAGTGATATGACTTATATTTTTAAATTCTAGGATTAATTTTTTGGATTAGATTCACAAAGCGTATGTTCTTTTTCATATTTGTTCCTTGTTTTCTAGGGAAATAAGTTATTTTGTTAAAATTTACAAAGCTTGTTGCCTTCACTCTTTTCTTTGTTACGTTGTACGAGCCTAGTCACGTAACAATAGCATGTTGAACTGCACATCCTGTATTTAAGGTGTTTCATCTATTGATAAAAAACATTATTGCGTAACTGAAACGGAATTTAACAGACACACGAATAAAACCATCACGGAATATGTTTGAAACAATGGCCGTCTAAAAGTAATAAAGATGTACGAAACTGTACGGAAATTAGAAGCGACAACGATCAGTACGAGACCATGATATTGAAAATATGGCATAGGCTTAGAATGACAATAGCATTTCAAAACTGATTAGGATTTAGGCGGCGATTTAATAACATTAGAGAAACAGTTGTAAGAGATAAAAAAAACCCCCAAAAACATAAAGAAATAAAATACCTTAAATAATAGATTACAAACAGCCATATACAAAATAGAAAATGTTAAAATTTAAAATCAAATTAAGAAAGAAAACAAAAAATATTATAAAATAAATCAAACTATTTGATAAAGAATAAATTATTACAAATATCAAAAGAATTTTGAAAGTTAAAACAATCTACATCAAATTTAAACAAAATTAGATCAAAAATATTTTAGGAGAAAATCTTAAGAGAAATAAAAATGTTAAGCACAAATTTGGAAAAAGCTTAAAAGCACGTAAACAAATTTGGAAGCATTTTTATAAAGCAACTTACAAATATTAACTGAAAAAATTTAAACAAATTACTTGCATCAATCATAAGCCCCCAAAAAATAAAAAATAAAAAATAAAAATGGGCGAAAAGCATTTGAAAGTTGTTAAGAATTAGAAAATGAAAATACTGGAAAGAAAAGAAATTAAATTGTTTAATTTTTTAAAAACAAAATTGCAACCAAAAATTATAAACATATTACTTGTAGAAATAATGTAAACAATTGTTAGTGAAATTAAAATGATAGTTAAGAAATTAAAATAAAAACCCCTTAAAATATGTTCAAAAAATGTAAAAATAAATATGAGAAAGAACTTTGAAAAAAATATCCTAAAAAAGTAAAAAATTGCCAAAATGGTAACAAATCGTACAAAAAAGTAAACATATCTGCAAAATTCCCCCCCCCCATTTTGAAAATAAGTATTACACAATTTGACCAGAAAAACATCAAATTGCCCTACGTATCTATTGCTGGGTCTGTTTTATTTAATGTGTGATTGTGGGCAGTGGGCAAGTCCTCCAGACTTGCACTGGAAGGTAGACGCTCCTGCCCCCCACGAGTCTTCCAGCTATGGATAAATAGTGTGATGTAAACATGGCATCACTGGGCGGAAGAACTTCCGAGACGAAGTCAACGGCCAAGCAGAAGGGCTGCCAACAGCTCAACGGCTACATGTTCGTGACCAAGGCGAGCCACCTAGTTGGAGGAAATCGGTTGCGGTCAGGCCTGGAGAGGGTTGGGCTCCGCCAGGCGTCAGCTGCCCTAGACACATCACATGAAAAATGACAATCACTACTCGCCCGGGTCAACAAGGGCCGCACCTTCCGTCATGCACCAGGGCGGAGGTGAAAAGTATGCGACTGGTGCTCAGAGCAGCAAGATTCGTGTCAGGAACAACATCACCATTGGCACCTGGAATGTAAGAACACTGAGAGCAGCAGGAAAGCTAGAGGAGCTTACATATGAAATGAACAGATACCGCTGGAACGTCCTAGGACTCTGTGAGGTAAGATGGAAGAATATTGGAGAAACAACTACTTTGGAAGGCCACAAACTGTACTTCAGTGGTAGAGAGAACAAACATGAGCAGGCAGTTGGGTTCCTTCTCCACAAGGACAGCGTGAGTACTGTCATGGGCTGTCGGCCAGTCTCCAGCCGACTCATCACCATCCGCCTCAGGGCAACTCCATTCAACATCACCATCATACAGGTATACGCCCCAACATCAGACTATGATGAGCAGATGTGGAAGATTTCTATGACCAGCTACAAGAAGTTGTGGATAAAACACTGAAGAAAGACATTCAGGTTGTGCAAGGCGATTGGAATGTTAAGATAGGCGAGGACGCTTGCATGAACTGGAAAGGAACATGTGGGAATTGCTGCAATGCACAGACCAACGAGAGAGGCCTGAGGCTCCTGGAATTCGCTAGTTACAACGACCTTATGCTGGCAAACACTTTCGGCCAACACAAAGTATCCAGAAGATGGACATGGCACAGTCCAAGAGGAGACCATCACAGTCAAATCGACTACATTATGGTAAAGAGGCGCATACAGTCAAGTGTAAACATCGCCAAGACTTGAAGCTTTCCCGGAGCGGACATTGGAAGTGACCATGATCTGGTGATGATGACCTTCAGGCTACAACTAAAGAAGGTCAAGAAAGATGACCAAACAAGAATAAAGTTCAATCTCGAGAAACTGAAGGGTCCAGAAGTAGCAGAAGCCTTCCAAGCAAAGATTGGTGGGAAATTAGCACCGCTCACCATCCTCGACGCTGACGATACAGACATGGACACGTTGATCACCACCTTTAATACAGCAACGACCGAAACAGCCAGTGAGATCCTTGGTAGACATCGCCCAGTCAAGAAGCCCTGGGTCACAGTTGAGGTCCTGAACCTGTGTGACAAGAGGAGGGAGCTGAAGAAGAAGAAGAATGATACAGAAGGGGCAGAGCAGTATAAGGCAGTCAACCGGGAAGTCAAGAAAAGCATGATGAAAGCAAAAGAGAACTGGATAGAAGAACAGTCCATAGACATTGAGGGAAACTTGAAAAGGAACAACAGCAAGAAAGCGTACCAGCTGGTCAAAGATCTAAAAAGCACAAAACAACGGCGAGTTACCTCCTTACAGGACAAAGCCGGAAACTGCCTCACAGAAGAAAAAGACATTCTGAAAAGATGGACAGAGTACTGCGCAGACGTTTACAACCACCAACCCATAATAGATCCAGAGGTACTGAACGTCCCTCCAGCAACTAACAACGGCAACCACCCTATCCTATGGAACGAAGTAGAAGCAGCAGTGAGATCGTTGAAAAAGAGGAAGTCGGCAAGAGTGGACTACATCCCAGCAGAACTGGTCCAAGAACGGGGAAAAGCAATGATTAGCGCCCTCACAAACATATGCAACAAGATCTGGCTAACAGGAGAATGGCCATCGCCGTGGACACAATCACTGATCATCATCCTCCCCAAGAAAGACAATTTACAACAGTGTCAAAACCACCGTACAATCAGTCTTATAAGCCATCCAAGTAAAGTCATGTTGAAGATACTGCTAAACAGACTAAAGCCACAGGCTGAAAAGATCATTGCCGAGGAGCAGGCAGGTTTCAGAGCAGGGCGCAGCACAACAGAGCAGATCTTCAACCGCAGGATATTGTGCGAGAAGTACCTCCAACACCAGCAAGATCTGTACCATGTCTTCGTGGATTTCAAGAAGGCATTTGACAGGGTATGGCATGCAGCCTTGTGGGCGACCATGAGACTGTACAACATCAATGCCAACCTCATCACAGTAATAGAGCACATGTATGACAAGGCCACCAGTGCAGTATACTTCAACGGCAGCATAGGGGACTGGTTCAGAACGACAGTCGGAGTCAGACAAGGCTGTCTGCTCTCTCCCACATTATTCAACATCTTTCTGGAGAGAATCATGGCTGACGCGCTTGAAAAGCATGAAGGGACAGTCAGCATCGGAGGCAGAACAGTCACCAACTTACGTTTTGCCTACGACATTGATGGACTAGCAGGAAATGAACAAGAAATATCTAGCTTAGTACAGAGCCTCGACAAAACCTCCGCAGCCTACGGCATGGAAATAAGTGCAGAGAAGACCAAACTGATGACCAACAACACCAAGGGCATTAGTACTGACATCAGGGTCCAAGGTACGAAGCTAGAAACAGTCCACAGCTTCAAGTATTTGGGGGAATTGTAACAGATGAAGGATCGAAGCCTGAAGTACTCTCCAGGATTGCACAGACAACAGCAGCGCTGACAAAACTGAAGCCCATCTGGAACGACAAGAACACCACACTCAGTTCAAAGTTCAGACTGATGCACTCACTGGTTATCTCCATATTTCTCTACGCCTGTGAATTATGGACCATAACAGCTGACTTAGAGAAAAGGATAGAAGCCACAGAGATGAGATGCTTCCGAAAGATCCTCGGCGGCTCATACAAAGATCGTGTCACCAATGAAGAAATACGGCAAAGGATCAGACAAGCCATTAGGACTCACGAAGACCTCCTGAGCACAGTGAGGAAATGTAAACTGCAGTGGTATGGGCATGTCTCACGAACATCAGGACTTGCCAAGACAATCCTGCAAGGCACTGTACAAGGAAGAAGAAAGAGAGGCAGGCAGAGAAGGAGGTGGGAAGACAACATTCGAGAGTGGACAGGCTTGACATTGAGCGACTCAATGAGAAAGACGGAAAATGGAGAGGAATGGAGGAAGCTGATTGTTCGGTCTTGTGTGGTGCCCCAACGGTCTACCAGACTACTGGAATGATGATGATGATGATGATGATGATGATGATGATGGTAAACAGGCGTGCCTTTCTTTCTGTCTATATTCTATTTTAATAGTAATAGTGTTTCTTTGTATTACAGGCAACTGGCCCATTATACATATCTATACATCATGCGATACAAAAATGTGTTTGGTGTATGACACATGAATATCCTATCTCTTGGAAGTGTTATTGATCAAAATAATCATTATCGCATTTTTTCTAATTGGGCGAAATGCTAATATAAATTACACAGTAATCACACAATGTAAATTAAAGAAAACACTGAAGTCTGCAATGAGCAAACAGAGCTTCTGGGATATTAATCTAGAGTCTATGCTCCAGGAGCCGAAGATAAAATGGATTCTATAATCTTTAAGGCGTTTATAGTAAATTTTGCTGTATTATTCATCAGAAATTTTCTATTGAAGTCCTAATTATTTCTAGGGTTGGATTTTTATATACGAAGTGGGAGGGGTTAATACTTTTTTCCTAACTTTCCATATAGCGGACAAGCAGTAATAAATTGAAGCTCATTTTCGATGTCAACATTACAGTTTTGACACACTATTACTTCAAAACAAATATTTTTATATCTTCCTGTATTACCTCTGAACTGCAAGTTACCCGCTCTAACGTAGTGATTATGAACCAAAACCTCTATCTCATAACGATTGTAGATAGCTTTGACAAGTGAATTCTATTCTCAGTGATCTATAGAAATGCAGTCTTTCCATTGATTTAATCTCATCTTGAAGTTTATGCCAAAACAATCTTCACATCTCTGACTAAGCATTGCAGGAGATGTACTTTCATCATTTACGCCCTTTCTACACCAAACATTGCCAAATCCACACGGAAATAGAAACTTTTAAATATTGATAGGCCAGCAATAACAATTTTCTCCTCATCTTACTTGTAAATTGTAACATTGTTTAGGATATCTGTCTTCTGGCATTTTTGGAATTCTGAGACAACATATCAGAATACGTTTATATTTTATATTCTACATATTAATTCATCCTAAGTAGACTTAACTATATCAAAAGTATATTTTCAAAATGACAAATAAACTTTTTGAATAAAGTTGGATTAGTAAAATAATTAGGAATGGGAGCTACCTTCGAGTCAATCAGACAAAGCAATGAATTTACAAGTATTTTTCCAAATTGTGAAAGATTTTGCTTCAAAATGTGGATAGTCTTCAATGGTTGCAAAGACATTTTTCTGGCATATATACCAGAGTTTTTGGAGGAAAATAAGCATACAAGATACTTGTTATATTATTCAATCTTTACAACTGTAGGACCATAGTGCCACTTTTCATAACTTCTGAGATAGCCACATCTGACAAATACAATCTGTCTTCCAAATGCACTTCTAGTTTCCACTTGAGGCAATATGTATACAGTCTATTGACATATTTTGCAACTTGTGGGCAGTGTCAGCAAAGAGAATTAAATCGCCTGCATACAACAGAAAAAATAGTTCTAAAGTTTCTTCCAAATCTCTCATGTTTCCGTCAGCTATGAAGGGTTTCAGATAGTTCAAAAACAGAGAAAAAGTAAAGGCGATAAAACGCAATCTTTGCGTACGCCCACAGATCAATGAAATAATAATAATAATAATAATAATAATAATAATAATAATAATAATAATAATAAGCAAAAGAAGATATATCTGGTTTCCCCATTTTACGTTTTATATATTCATGTAAAACAGGAATCACAATGAAATTGTCATCATTTCACACACAGCCCATTTGTTGTTGTTAGTGTCTTGCTTTGAATTTCTTAAAGGGTAAGGGATTGTTTTGCTATCTTGTTCTAAAATATGTTCTTTTCCCTCCTTTTTCCATTCAATAACTTTCCTTTTGTATGGACAACACTGAAGGTTTTTGTCATTGCTCGTGATACACAGAAATATCCATCCTGACTTTTGTTTCGGGACATGGGTTTTCTGTTAATGCGATAAAGTTCTTTGTCTTTGACGCTGTGGAAAATCAAGAGCCCAACTTCACTTCTCTCGACAGATGTGGCAGGTATCTCCAAGTCTGGAAAATATCAATTTTTTTTGGACAAAATTGGTTTCCTCAATATGTTCCCTTTTTAAAATGGAAAAAGGATATAATGTATTTCACAGTTTTATTAACACATATGAAAGAGTCAAACATCTAACATCTGATTATTCTACATGATAATGTCAATTTAAATAAATAAGTTACCTACAAAATTGGAAAAAAATCAGAAATGCATAGAAATAATTCCAAATATTACATTTAAGATTTTATTTTCATTCGATGATTTTGGTCTAAACACACGGGCATATGCAGAAGAACTTGTCCCATTTCCTGAAACACATTAATAGTGCATATTAACTTCATCCCAAACAGCAATTTAAATCCAGTGGGTTTGTGCATATAGCTGAACCCATGCTGCTATTAGCGGCACCTAGATCGCCTCGTTTCCTTTTTCTGAAACAATTATACAACAAGTGGTACATTATTGATACAGCGTACATACTATAAATATATTTTATTTATGTCACATACACATACACTTATTTGCCCTTTGAACGGAGTTAAGATTAACTACAGGCAACTGTGTATTATCCGAGTGAATGAACTCCTCACTTCAAAATGTAGTTCGCTTCAAAATGTAGCCTTTTGTGACTATTCACAATCTCCTTCGCAAATTGATAAGTTGTTTTCTTTTTTGAGTTACTATGTTTATTCACATTGATTAAATCAATGTAAGACACACTTAAGATTTAAACATGAAAATTGGTTTTAATGGAGAAAGTAGAGCATAACAAACACATGGTTAGCTTCTTGAACACTGAACTCTCTGCCATTCACGTACCAGCGCATGAAAATTAGTGTGGGATAGAAACAAAGCGAAATGACAAACCAACAAGAGGTTATTAAAATATTTTAATGTATTTACAATTGGTCTAAGTCATTATTCTGCTTTAATTCACATTACTATCGACCATAAACTTCTCTCTCTCTCTCTCTCTCTCTCTCTCTCTCTCTCTCTCTCTCTCTCTCTCTCTCTCTCTCTCTCTCATCCTTTGGTCGATTTGACTTAACTTTTACCATCATTCAAAAGTCCAGAGATATCGTCGGATGACACAAACAAAAATCCTCTACGTTCGTCACTTCATAGATTTTAGTCCGTATCTTGTTACGATGGTCAAGAGAGAGAGAGAGAGAGAGAGAGAGAGAGAGAGAGAGAGAGAGAGAGAGGGTCATTGGACATTTTCATATTTAATTAATAATAATCGATTTTAGAACATTATACTAGGTTTAAGGAACAGTAACAATAACATCAACAACAAAGCATTAAATACATTACAGTAAGAAATTTACCGTATAGTGTCGAGAGGCTATTGAAACTTGTATCATTGATTATATAAACACTGTAGATAAATCCCAAGGAAAGTGTATACATATCGTTACCCCGAACCATATTCTTGTAGGTTACTTGGTATAAGTTCGGTTTCAAGGATTTCATCCAGTCCACATTCTTTTTAATGGATTTAGGAGTTTAAGGTGAAATTCACAGGACTGAACTTAAAAGATTACAAATTTAGTTATGCAAACAGTGGTCTGGGAAGGGGACAGCCATATAAACATGGTTTGGGGTGGGTGGGTAAAGCTATATAAACCATGGTTTGGACTAAGAAAGCTATAGAAACACTGACATGGACTGGGGACAGCTATATAACTCTAGAGGTTGCCTGGATAAATCTATACAAAACCTCCTTTTCAAGAATATTGCATACAAAATGATATCAACACTTCTGATTGGCATCACCTTCCTAAAATTCACAAATTTCATTCGGCATAGAAACCTAAAACTCTCGCATTGGAAAACTTTGACTTAAATTCAGAGATTCAAGGTTTATCGAACATCTTGTCAGATTTGACAGTAAATGAAAATTGTTTGTTTCAACTATTTTCCAAATCGTTTGAGACAAGATTTATCAGAAGATCATTGCCGCTTCCAATTCTGTCATAATGAAATATTATTTTAGTTACTTATGTTCGTTTTCGAAACCTGAGCATTTCATCCAAGATAATTAAGCAGACATCATAATATGTTTCGTCAGTAGCTTTTTCTTTATAGTTTGTCGGCAGTAATGTCCTTTGGGAAGGCCTAATATATCATCTGAGAGAAGAAGCTGATAATGGGTGGGATTTTTACGCAGCTTTTGAGTGTATATTTTCCTCCTTACAAACGTAACTGCGAGTTGTTTAAATCTCTGGCTGACATGAAACTGTAAAAATAGTTCCTTCCGTTTATCCTAATTTGCTGTGCTGTATATAAAACTATTTTATAAATATGTATGTATGTATGTATGTATGTATGTGTGTATGTATGTATGTATGTATGTATGTATGTATGTATGTATGTATGTATGTATGTATGTATGTTGTTGTTATAGGGTTTAACGCTATGTTTCAGCACAAGATGGTCTATACATGGCGGCCAGTATAAATGGTGGAGGAAGAACCCTGGAAAAGCCAGGAAAGAACCACCGACCCACGAGAAGCTACCGGCAAGCTTTCTCACATATCCACACTAGCCGAGCCCGAGATTCGGACTCAGGCAGACAGAGGTGAGATGGCAGTAATCCGTAACGGTGATCGCTTTAGACCAATCGGCCACTCGGGGCCCCATGTATGTATGTATGTATGTATGTATGTATGTATGTATGTATGTTGCTTATTAGTCAATCAACTGAAAATACTTTAGGAGCTATTTAATTTGAGGTGGTTATTAAATTAAGTGTTTTAATTTTTACATAGAAAGCTAGAAAGACGACCTGTCTTTCCATCCATTATATAAAGTTAAAAAGGTGTTTACTCAGTGCCAGATTACCAAATAGGCAGAGTAGGCACCGGCCTATGGGCCCCACGCCTTTTAGGGCTTGATTTGATCTTGACGTATTAGGAGATAATTCTCGAGGGGGGCCCCGAGATTTCGACTGCCGAGGGGCCTCCACAGGGTTTAATCCGGCACTGTGTTTACTAATTACACCTTTGTAAAGTGCACTATAGCAAAGTGTTCTTAATTAATTTTACGATAATTTAACCTACCTGTTCCGATCACATATGTTTTCGCGTACGAATTATGAATGAAATAAACAATAGAGCACGTGTTTCCGAGAATAAAAACAATAGTGAAAGGTATCTATAATAAAGTGATATACTAACTGTATTGCTAGTCAAGTGTAATTCTGATGAATACTGAGCCACATGCGTACAACATGTAATCATCATTTACACTTCCCTACCTGTTAGTGTTCATAACACGCAGATTCACGTGCACCATACAGGTAAATGCTCAACCCAACTGCTCTCAGATCTACCCATGCTTTAAATTAGTCATATTCATTTCTTACCGAGTGTCGCAACATTTACAATCGCCATAAATCGACGCAATTTTTGTTGTTGTTGGTATGACTGGCATTTTTTAACACACGATTGACTATATCATACCGAAGAAACACAAAGGCAACCACATAGCCCTGCCGGGTATCCAACCCGCGACCCTTGGATTAGAGTCCGACTCTCTACCATATGAGGTACTATAAGGTTCCTTTTGGAGACAAAGTCGATTACTTTTTGGGTCCGAATGAATAGATATTTGCATAACGCCAATACAAATCTTTGCTGTGCTGCATTTTACAGATTTTTTAAAAACTTGATCTAATAATTTTGTCATCGAACATGCCATACCAAAATTCTTTTAAAAAACAAGTCCACCGTCACGTTTATAGTACTGCATACTATTCGTTCTATAGTAACTGCAGTATTGAACAAAGTTTTATCGGAATTATTTGACTAATTTTAACCGATTTCATAAATGCATGACTTAAGACGTCAACAATTGAACTCAATGACAAATTGTATTTCGAATAGATTAGGCACGCAGGGTTAAATATTATCGACAGACATTGGTAGAAATATGAAAACGTATAGATTCATTTAAATGTAGACAAGCGCGGAAGGTCTTGTGACGACACGATAAGCTGGATGTTTTATCCAATACATATCAGATATTAACGGCAGGACTACGCAGCAATTGAAGCAGGATCCAAGAAAATGTTTAGACTGGCTTGCTTTGTGCGTGCTATTAAATCGCAACCAAATGAAATATTGCGTAGACTACAACTAGTTTAACAGTTCTGCGCAATGACATGTATCTACGTCAATCTGATCTGTCGCACAACACATTGTTATTGAAATTTTAATCGAAGTGGAAGATAACCTTGTCTATATCAGAGATCATCCTATTTATCACACAGACATTCTCTGTCTACAAGCAAATAAACCCGTACAAAGGGCTTATTTATACAACTGATACATATTTGCCAGATGACCTCACGAATAGAAAACGACATATAAAAAACATCTGAGCAAGGCACTTACCAAAAAGAGTGAAGTTTAAAAGTGTAACAAACACGATATGATAATTTTAATAGAGAATACGTCTAAAATAAATAAAAATAATTAGGAAAATCCAAGCCCATTTAAATAGACCGAAAAAGGCATTTTGAAACTTTAGCAGTGGACAATAGACAATTTCTGGCCCAAAACTCTATTTTGAATCTGACGACAACATGATTCTATCCACCTCCATGACCCCCTCAAGCTGGTCTAAGCAACTAGGAAAACAAACTTTGTTGAGACAACAACGTCTATTTCATAATCGTTTACTCGTCGAGGACATGTTATTGAATCGTCGCCATCGTCAAATAAAATAGGGATTTGATCCAGAAACACCCCTTATATAAGACTACTCATTTATTTTACACAAAGTTTTACTATGTAATTGCTAGCAATTTTTATGTTTGATATTTCACACAAAATTGCTAGATATTCACTGTAGCAACCAATCTAAAAAATCTACTTTGCTAAAATCAACATCACATTTTTTTATATCCCAAAGCGAATGTGTTGATACCATCAGAATAATATCGTTTATCATCGAAATTACAAAGGCCAGATTTTATTATAACATCCGTCTCAATTTTGTGACAATTTGATCTTATTGCCATCATTTCGACATGACCACTAAAACCGTCTAACGCCGACTTATAATTATCAAATCCTATTATCTTACCGACCACATCTCTTTTTATTCCCTTGGCTCTTTTCTTGACCTTATTATCAGATAATTTTAAGCAATACAGTTTACTACGTAATCCAATTAATTCCGTTATAATTTTCATATAAACTTCATCTGTAAACTTTCCTATTACTTTTTTGTCGTCATCGCAGTGATATCCGCTATTGGTTGGATAATCAGAAGATCAAACAGATCATAAAATTCTTTGTAAATATCATCAGATTCTATCTTATACATCAACGAATCAGTATATGGTCATAGCAATTTCGCATCAGGCCACTTAACCTTAACAAAATCATGATGAAACTGGTACATTAACGTCTTTGATATCTCAAGCACTACCATACCGACATAAACTGGTTTAATAAACTTCAAGTTTGTTTTTCTCTTATGTATTGCTACAAGATTTTCATTAAAAATTTTCATACTAACAAAATTATCAGATGATACAAGTTTATCACGACGTTCAGCGTTATTGACGATCTCAGTATTGACTCGCTTTCGTATATTTTCCATGGTCTTTCCGAAGACGCTATTATTCATGAGCTTAAAGAAGTTTTTCTCAAATTCTGTTGTTGCAATTGCTCTTTGTCTAGTATTAGAGTCAATATAATCTTTCATCCAACGTGATTGATTAAACTTAACACGTGATGAACTTTTCTTAGTACCAGGCCATGATCAAGTGTCTGTTTCAGATTTTTATAGTGCAAAATATATCTTCGTTTGTCAAGAAGATTAGGAACTAATTTTTGAACAAATGATTTACCACTAGTGCTGGCACTAGACGAGAAATTACGTTGTTGCTCTGATAACAAACTTTAATCGATCAGCATTGACTCAGGACAAAACCGATAATCGTTATGTGCGTCATGAAGCTTCACAGGTAGTCGAACTCAATCTCAACAAAATAACCAATATCATCAGGTACAGTTTTATTCATTTCTTTGAAAAACTGATCCGGACTTTTCTACGTAAATCCACCATACGGCGTCGGCTCAGACATTGCAAATCCCTAAAGATTATTAGAGTCTAAATAAGCCATAAAAAACTACGGCAATGTTTTATGTTACATGTCTAGGCTTGTATAAAGGTAAAAAAGAGAAGACTAAAGCCAACAAGCTCTTTTTGCAAAATAAATTTATTTCCCTAAAAAACAAGGTAAAAATATGAAAAAGGACTTACGGTTTATGAATCAAATCCAAACATTAATCCAATAATTAAAAATATAAGCCCTATCACTAAAAAGTTCTAAATGAATCAAAGTTCGAATCCCGATGAAGTTCTAAGATGGAAGGCGATGACGTCCTCTATAACCTGTTTTGAGTTGTCGTGTCATCAGTTCCTTGTTGAATCACCAAAAATAATATTCCGGATTTAGAATTCCGAATAATTTTCAGTAAATGTCTTTGTCCAAGAATTCTGACACTAGATAAAGTCTCCAGGGAAAATAAATTATTTTAAATAAAAACTCAATTCAAACTAGCGACAGCAAAATAATACCTTTGAGCCCGAAGGTATGATTTACGACTGACTGAAATCACTATGAAACATCAGTTTTAACCCGCAATTTTAGATCACATGAAGGGGTCACGTGGTCACTTAGTTTGAACGGCGTAGTAACACCACAGGTCGGCTGTCACGTACGCCATGGACGAATTTGATTCTACTGAACGAATCTATAAGACTGAATAAAAATAAAAATACTTGTTTACATAGAACTGACACGCAAGCCAAGTATGACCTTGATTATGACCAATGATTTTCGCTCTGGGAAAGAAATAAAAAAAAGTTGTTTGCCAGTTCTGAATCAAGGTTCGGAACTAGGTCAGCTAAAAATACAATGTAGCAATACTGGTTATTTACCAGGGCAAAACAGAACTGAACTGAATTTTCCGGAAAAATGTCAAATCCAGTGAATAAAGTTATCATTACAATAACATGTAATGAAATAAAAATAAAATAAAGAAGAATTTAAAACTAACACACAAGTAATTAAATTACATATGTGTAACACTTATCATAATTGCTCATGTAGTTATTGTTGGCGATCGCATATTTTTTTTTTGTTTTGACGCTTATTCATCCTCTGATTCCACGTTCTATGAAACAAAACATGTCAGGGGGTCTGTTAACAGTTCAAATTTTATTTTACTGTACTTGAGTAATGCGTCCCATGATAGTCCCGGTGATGAGTAATACCAAGCCGGGTCAAGTCAGTAGTAGTCAGCGCTGACATATATAAATTTTCAAATATATCCGTGAGCAACAACATATTAGTGATCAGATACAGGTCATGATAATCACCGAAGGTTTTACAATCAAATTCATTCCCAATTTGCTTAGCGTAAGCATAGTCGTCATCGCTGACACTCTCAAGATTTAACCTGGAATAAAACTTGTCCTGGTTAAGTGAAAGATTCACCAGTTTATCTACCGACTCACCTATTCAAATGTCCTACCAATGGCTACAGAAAATCTGTAGAAGTAGTAACTAGTTACTATGATGATGAGAACGGTAACTTTAAACATTAAGCAGGATGGTTGTGATGTTTTATTAGTGTCAGAGAGCGGCTGAGATAGCAATGGGAATTGGACATATTGATTTTGGCAACTGGGCAGGTTGTTGAAGAGTGGGTTTGTTCACTGTATCTTAGCATGCAGTCTTAAATCTATGCCAGTCGTAAAGATATTCGTATGGAAATATACCTTTTCTTTTAAGTAAATTTGCTTCGTCACCGAAATGATCAGTCAAATTATCAAACTTTCCACATTCTTTCACGAGCTCATCAAGAGATGCCGCCATAAACTGGAAGCTGTCAATGAATCTCAACTTGTCAAGTGTCACTGACATATACTTTTCTGTGTTATTTGGGATACAATTTATTTTATCGTTGTTATTGATTTTCAGACGGTGAATTATATCTTTGTTACCGAATGCTTCTACGATAATATAAGAATCGTATCCACGGAAATTATGAGCAAGAACAGGAACAAAATCTGGTGCGGTATATTTAAGATTGCATTCGTCATAAACTGGACCACGATATTTACCTTTAATATGACTCGATCCTGGTCAAGTTCAGACGTAAACGCTTGCTCGCAGATGTGATATGTTTTTGCTGAAGCAAAGTCAACTTACTGTTTTACGGTTAAAGGTTTCATTTTCGTTGTCCTACCGAGCAATATGACGATAGCATAAACCTCGCTAATGAGATTTTTCAAAAACCACAGAGCAGGATTGACACCACGATAATGTTTAACAGATTTTGATAAACGTTTATCAACAGCGCATACAAATTTATATATGCGAACCCACATGGAACATGTTCTTGTACTTTTCTTGTCTAGGATTTGTCAGGGTTATTTTCTGCTCCTTGCACAGGAATTAGACTCGACTCGAAATCGTAGTAGATTATGAAAGGAACTTTCATCTTATGTCTGTAGTTTGTAAACTGCAATATATTTTCATCTTTACCTGGTATAGGTATCTGCTGTAAGTTTGAACAATATTCTAGATGACAATCTAATACTAGCTGTGACTTACATCCGTGTAAACATCTGACGCAGAAAAGTTTCTTTTCTTTATACTTGTTATACTACCCATCGACTGACTAAAGTTTTTAATCCACACGTAATGGTTTTTTTATAGAACAGCAAGTTTATTGTTGTCTGTTTAGATCTCGCGAGATCTGATGTGGCTCGATCGCTGATGTATCTTGGATAAATCTTTGTGTATCATCATCTACTCCAAACACATTAATACCACATGGTAAAATTAAATGTTGTATTTCTCAAATTTTGGAATTTGATACTCAGAAACGGGAAATACAATTCCGAAAAAGTTTAGATTGTTAGAATGACAAATGTAATTTGATACTCTGTCGGCGTGCTTATCTACCGGGAACAATGCTGATAAAAGCGTCCACTGGAAACATTTGTTATCGTTGTTCTTGACATTGATAGAACATTTCGAGCTTTTAATTTTAGTTGGCAGATCGACATATGAGCTACCTCGAAGAGGATTGTATTTCATTGTGTGAAAAAAATTCTGTTATTATATCGAATCTCCAAACCGATCCAGATATTATATATCCTTCTATTTTTTCTGTATCTCTTGAAATATCTCATCTGACAATGACTTCAAATTTGTTCCAATCAAACCTCGGCGGTATAGCGATGTAATGTAAAGATCAGCCAGTTCTACGAATTGCTGTTGAGATGATTGCGTCTGATCAGATTGTTGATCCGATGATATACTCATCTTTGAAAAACGAACATGAAATTGCACAATGATTTTTAGATCCTTGTGCGTTGCAAGCTCAGATTTTACAGTGGTTGAAGTAGATGAAATAGATTTGTTGATGAAAAATTTGTTAGCAAAAGTTGATTATCAAATCTCCAGCTATTGTCGAATCCGGCAAAATGGTGTTGCAATTTTTTGGGGGCTGATATTTTATCACGAACAAACTTCGTTTCGCTATATCTGCAAGTTCCAACATGATATAATATTGTGTTTTACATTTCTCCAATATTACGATACGAAATTGTTAATTAGAGATTTGATAAACGTATAGTATTTGATGGCAAATTTATACCAAGGAACTATCATCGTTAACGGACTTGGAAGGTGCCAGAAAATATTCTGGTGTCATCCAAACTATAACTTGTTCGCCGGTAATGAACTTGGAGTTTTTATAAAACTCAAAACGAAAAATGCGATCGGGATTATAACACCAGTCGGTTACAAGATAAGAGTAAAAGCGGAAGATGATACTGAATATATAAAAATGTTTTTATATGATTTTATCTGGACATTGTTCAATGACGATATTCCAGCTGGAATGCAAGTATATCACGTTAATGATCATGTCACCGACAATAACATCCCAAATTTGTCTTTGAGAGAGGAGTTTAAACAGCATCCGATCTACGATTTGTATGAGGCAAGCAGAGTAGGTGTTGTCAGAAACATAAAAAGTTGATGGTCGTATCAATAACACAGGATATTTTCAGGTGGCAGTAAGAGGTAGACAAACTAAATATATTTTACATCTCTCACATAGTTTTATTTATAAAGTTTTACAAGGATCGATTCCAGAAGGTTTTGTCATTGACCACATCAACGGTATTAAGGCAGACAACCGACTCGAAAATCTTGATCTTGTCACTCAAAAACAAAAAGAAAATACGAGACGCGGCAGAGGAGGTGGTAATACTAAAAATTCTTTTACAGCAACAAACTCTACCACAGGAGAAGAAACATTATTTTCTTCAATCTCATCAGCAGCGAAACATTTTAATATTCATCCACAATCAATAAAATCTGCTGCTGATGAAATACAAAAATCTGCTTTCTCAACAACAACTTTTGATAGAATCTTCTTTCGATACTCATTTGCTGTTTAGTATAGTGGCAACATCATTGTTTGTCAAGCAGCAGTTGACATATTTGTTTAGTGCTTCTTTGTCGTACTCAATCCAGATCTTGCCGTATTTCAGCATGTGATCTTGTTCAGTATTGCTGAGCAAAATAAGATTATCTTTTTTTTTGTTTCTACTTCGATGAGGGCCATCGCATTATCATTACCATGAAACATGTTTCTTATAGCCTTTTCAAGCTGATATGTGTTTACAACATTAGCTCGAGTAAAAACCCGTTCCATGTTATTCAACTAATTAACACAAAATTGCTGATCACAGATCAATCTTTAGAATATCCCTAAGCTATTCTCTGGTCAAGCAACAATGAGCCCATTTCATGACAGTTTCCCTGTCATATCTGACAAATATTTTTTAAAATATCTTTTTCAAGTTTCAATACCTCAGAATCTGTTAAGAGTACCTCAAAAACCCAGTAAGGATCATATGCAACGATAAGATTAACATGCTTGAGATCCGTTTTATCATTGCTCATGAAAACTTTCACCGTAACCGCGCCATTTAACCAAACTTCATTTACCACTTCTTTTCATCACTCGTACTATTTCAAAGATATCTTGTGTTGTTAGTTGAAGTTCTTGTTCATAAAAACTTCCTATTACGTCTTCGTTTGCAAGACCTTTTATATTTATATATTTTTTTTTTGTTTACCAATAATTTTATGTATGTCAGGAACTGATCCGATTACAGCTCTGTGATTGCAACGCTGGCAATAAGCAACTATCCTATATTGTTCAAGGCACATATCTTTGTTCACATCTTCGCAATTACTTTTCATTTATTTTTAATCGCTTACTAAAATAACTTTATCGTCGGACCTTATTGTCAGAGTGCAAGCACTCTGGATTTGCATCGCACAACAACCAGTGATTGTATCACCGGATTTATCTTGTTTAAGGAACATACTCTTTCTCTTACCATAGACATAACAGATACTTTTCAGCGCTTTTCTTTTATTAGCGTTTGTTTCTGTTGTTTCATTGATGTTATTGGTTTTGGTTCTGCATATGAGACAATATGTTGTCATTTTTATACTTGATGTCAGACAAAATTAATGCTAGATCGTTTACGATCCAAGTACCGTTTTACGATCATTGCTGGTACTAGGAATCGGTTCAAATTGCTGAATAAACTTTAAAAAGTTACCTGGTTTGCCATCAGACTTGGATATCTACAAGATAAAAATATAACACAATAATGACCACAAGCTGAAGTTCCAACTGGCTGAAGCTGATTAGAGTTATATTTTATTTTTTATATTTTTTAAGATGTATTATTTGATAACATCACTCGGAGGAAGACCAAACGAGTCAAAGTAGTTCTTGTTGTAAAGTGCTACCCAATGTGTTCCAGATCCGTCAGTGAAATTTTGGATATTAGTAACACAGTTTTGATTAGTTTCTGGTGATCTATCAGCTAACTCATCTTTGGAAAATACTCCGATAAAGCCTCTCCTAACTTCCATGTTACCTCAATATCAGCGGTTGATCCAAAAGCTCGTTCTCTGTGCTTACTGACGTCAAAGTTAAATATCTGTAATGAAATCGAAATTCTTCGACATATAATAATAATAATAATAATAATAATAATAATAATAATAATAATAATAATAATAATAATGAGGACTTTGTATAGCGCCTAATCTTTAGAAGCTCTAAGCGCTTTACAACATTTGACAACACTTAAAAACATATATAATGATATGATTACAAAATTAAAAACAAACACCACGAAAGTAGAAACAGAAAATATGCTGTAAATATTTAAGGCAAGGATACATTATTAGGTCTTTAAGCCTGTTCTTGCAGTTGAAATAGGTGAGTTTTAAGAGCGCTCTTGAATGAGATCACTGTGTCTTTGTGTCTAAGTGCAGTGGGCAATTCGTTCCACGTTGCTGGGCCCTGGTATGCAAAAGAGCGTTGTCCATATGATTTCATCTTCATAGTGGGAATAATGAGAATACTAGTGTCAGAAGAGAAGCGTAAGCATCTTGCAGGTGTGTACACATGGGTGAGGTCAGATAGGTATGTTAGACTGGAGCCCGTCAGTGAAACGTAGCACAGAGAACAAATTTATCTGAGATCCAGTATTAGAGTCCTGATATTTTTGCATCGCCTCCATCAGATACTAATAAACACGAGATACATTTTTGTTAGCATGATCTCCAAAATTGCATTCGATAGCTCGTTCAGGATATTGCTTAGAGTTTATTCTGACAAATATTCGTCTGATGTCAGCGTTATCAAAAACAAAGCTATTTTGTAGTTGATTATTACGTCGTTCTTGTCGCTGTTGTTATTCGCCATGTGCTATCGGTTGCACTTGGTACTGCAATTTGATAAACGTTATGCTGTTCAAAACATATCTTTCTGCTGTACGCGGCTAACATTGTTTTAAGTTCTATTAGTTTCGAGATAGATATAACAACTCGTGAAATCCATAATGCCAGTCGTGAAATTACAAACTGGCAATCAGCAGTACCAGCAGCTTTTGTCAGACAATAGTTATGATCAGCTCGGTCAAGTTTAAGACTATGTTTTATACCACGAAAAGCTTTATTGTAGACCCTGCAAAATCCAAATACTGTGCTCAAAGAAGCATCATTTGCGATTTGACGTGATTGATCTTTATAATGTCTTCGTTTAACAATACAATCGTTGTATTCTCTAGAATTGATCACAGGAATAATACCCTGAGCTTTTGCTAACTACGCAGTTGTATTAATATCATTGGCTGGTGGATCAATTCCAATTGCATTACAAAGAGCTATTAGAGCATTTCTTACATTTACTTCTGCATTATCAGCTGCTGCAGCCGTTCCATATTGATTATGAAGCCTCAATAAAAATTTGTTTATGTTAGTGCGAGTCTCTGCATCGTGAGCATCAGCAACAGGTGTTTCACAAATCTGAATCAGATCCAGATCAGTACTTCCTAATGATGTATCCTTGATCCACATCATATTTGTTGCAAGAGATCTCGAGTAATCAACGCTGAACGACATTACGTTTAGAATAGTTATTGCCATTGGCAAGTACATAGATATGTCTTCGACTGTTCGATTGGCGAGTTGATATCTTGCACTTTTGAACAAGCTCCAGCCGTTGTTGACTAATGTAATATTTGCACCAGCACCAATATCACCATATGCGGCTGTTCTTATACTTCCTCGTAATTCAAGTACGGCTTTGTGTGGCAGCAAGAACACATCTTCGTCCATCGTATTAAATGTTCTGATACCGGCCTTGTCAGGCTCATTAGAGTTTTCGTCGAGATATTCAATCTACTCGAACTTCGTTGCAGAGTCGTCTACGGTTAACTCGTCGGCAAGGTCAAGATAATTTTTTTTTGTACACATTTTTTTTTAATCGTGAGACAAAATCGTGATTATTTTACAACCACCTAGAACACAGCAATATCTTGTTTTGGTCTAGCTCGTGTCATAAACTTTCTAATAATATTTTCTACGGCCGGAGTAAAAAATATTTGTGTTGTTGTTATCATTGCACGTGCTGTTTCTGATGATAGAGCAATTTCAGAAATAGCATGTTTTATATCCGTACCACTTGGCACTCCACCTTTAATTTTATCAGCGATCTTTTGTCCGACAGCTGTTCCTGCTTCAGATGCGGCTTCTGTTGCAGAAAACTTTGACGCGTCTAACGCGATTGGTGCTACTTTGGGAGCTATCCCAGGTATATTTTCCATTATCTTTGAGAATGTATTCCCGAAAAAACCACCTACGATTTTTCTGTGATAAAGCTTTTGTTGTTTCATCTTGTTAATCGAAATGATAAAATTGACTTTATTCAGCTATTGACACGCAATTGAAGATAGTGAGTGACAATTTCATTGTTAAGATCAATCTGACGACCTGATTGATCAGTAAGTGTCATCGTGATAGATGATATTTGATTTTCGACACTAACAGGATAATATATTATCTGTCTCGGATTTACTTGCATTAACGAACCCGGTGGAACATCAGGACTAAACGAATAAATCGTTTGCCCTTGGCTACCTTGTGCTGTGTGTGACCTAGTTGCAACAGAACAGTTCATTAGGATTGTATTTTCATCTGTGATGTTGAAGGCTGACTCGCTGTCATATGATATTGTCGCAGATCTGTCAGATCCGTATTGTTGTTTATTGAATCCGAGCAATGATCCGATCGTGTATTGGCTGCTACGATCAATAAACAATTTGTTTTTTAGTGTTATTCTTGCTCGTAACGTGTTGTAGTTCGAAATGATCTCGAAATTATCAGATGATATATCACTACTGCCAGCTGTAATAAGATATTTTATTGTTTTAATGATATCTGTGACGTTATAGGCGCCTTGTAGTATCTTACCAGACTTCCACTCGTTGACGCTATTGGTTTTCAACCCGAACGTAAAATCATCGTTGATTTTAGTTGTAACATTTGCTATAGAGTGCAAGACAGTAGCAGATACTAATCCGATCTCATATTGCTTTGGGGACGCTGGCGTACCAGGATCAATTTCAATAATAGGACTATAGAACACAGAAAAGTTTGGACTGTTTGATGTTGTCTGAGATGAGTCGAGTAGCAGCGTCATCGACGATATTTTTATTTATTATTTGCAGATAAAATAACTGTTTTGCATTAGCGAATTAATTCGCCGCGAATCAAGTCGCTGTGTAACACATAATACTCGTCCGTCGTTAAAGAGCCGTTTGATCAAATATTTCAACTATTTCATTATCGATTTCTGCGCTAGAGTTTCCAGCTTCCTTCGATGAAATTAGCAGCATCAGTCAGTCGATCGATAATATCAGCGGCCGAGTTAAGATCTTTAATCCTTTACCTGATGTTTCTTCCACAGTATCATATTCAGAATCCGTTTCAAATTGCGTATCATATTCTATACTCCGCTGCTCGTTTTTCTTCGTTTTATTTAACTCCTCGTCTTCTATTTCTTTCGCCACTGTTTGAATTTTTCTTTTTCACCTGTAAAACCTTCTTCATAACCTAAAACTTTATAACAAAAAAATTCCAAATATATCTTGGGAGTAAGACCTTGTCGGACTATCTTATAATATGTTTCAGCATTATCAATTTCCGTTGCAGAATCTAAACCATTTCTAGCCTCATCTGCTTTTTGTATTACATCATTCAAATTTAAAAAAGAATCTTCTTCATTTTTTTTTCATAATCTTATTTTTCGTATTTTTTCATACTTGAAATATCTTTTGCGAAGCTCGAAGGTAAAATATTCTGAAATACTAATTTTTCTGTAAATAGCTTTTTATAATTTTCTGTTATTCCTTCCTTGTTTACTTCCTCAAGTGTCTTTTGTCTTTCTGGCTGTTCTCTCATTTGCTTATTAAATACCAAATTTTTTTCTTTCATTTTTTGTAAAACCTCAGCTTGTCGTGCATCAGAATCACCAGTTCGCTCAACAATATCCGCAGCAACTTTCTCTTGTCCTTCTTCGAGTAGTCATCGCCGACCTTTATCATTTAATTTTTCTAGATCTTCAAGTGATATTTTGTCGCTGCCGTGTGGCTTTCCAAGTACAGATTCGGTGAGAGGCTTACAGAGTCTTGCAGTTTCTTCTGCAGTTTGTTGTTCTTCAGCAAGTTCTTGCTCAAAGTTATCTTAAACGCAGCTCTTGTTGCCACATATTTCTTTAGAAGATTTATCCGCGCCTTGTCCATTATTGTTAACATCACATTAAGTGTATACTTCTTTACAGTCTAAGAACTTATTAATTCAGCGTCGAAACAAATGCCTGGTATCTCTGGCAAGTTTATTAAATAAGAAAAAACTATGATTTCCATGAACGGCCTCATGATACAGCTCAACAAATTTGTCTCTGGAAACGTCACCGCATTGTTCTCGTGCTATGTTTTACAAGTCAATATTATCCAGTCCTTTAAACAATATAAAACAACCAGTATGTCTTCTGATAAAACGAGCAACGTTATAAATTGCATTACATCTTCGATTTCTTGACAATGAAAAGATTTGATCTTGTCCATTTCAGCATTGCTGAACGGAATATGATCAAGACAATAATCTTATGTTCGTCCGAGTCCAGTTCTGCAACAGGAACAAGATCTTCTGGTGCCCTTATAACAAATACGTCTTCGGCAGCACAAAGTTCATTCTTTAATATTTCGTTGTACTCGTTTCGTAACTCATATTTGTCCTGTTGAGGATTGATCATATAAATATACACCCGATTGTAGTTGAATATGTCGTTGAGTAGCAAGTTCATTAACAAGTTTGTTTTGCCAGATCCAGTACGTCCAACTATCGGGTAATGACAATCCGGTAACTAGTAGTTATGTTTATTTTTAATACTCGTACGGTGTCAAAGTTTATTATGCTCATCATATATCATGTGCACAAAATTTCATCGGCAGTAATTATAATAACATGAGTTACTAACACAAAATTTGGTACATTAGTAAGTGCTTCATCTGCTGAAACAACAGCAACAACAACAGATGGTGATCTAACAAATTATCTCAAGCGATCCGGTGACACAATGGCCGGCAACCTTACCATGTCAGGACAACGAGTGTATTACGTGTCTTAGGCTCGTACAAAATAACAAAGAAAGGAGTGAAGCCAACAAGCTTTGTAAATTTTAACAGAATAATTTATTTCCCTAGAAAAACAAGGTAAAAATATGAAAAAGGACTTACGGTTTGCGAATCTAATCCAACAATTAATCCTAGAATTTAAAAATGTAAGTCATATCACTAAAAAGTTCTAAATGAATCAAAGTTCGAATCCCGATGAAGTTCCAAGATGGAAGGCGATGACGTCCTCTATAACCGTTTTGTGTTGATGTGTCAACAGTTCCTTGTTGAATCACCAAGAAATAAATTCCGGCTTTAGAATTCCGAGTAATTTTCAGTAAATGTCTTTGTCCAAGAATTTTGATGAACACAAGTAAAGTCTCCAGGGAAAATAAATTATTTTAAATAAAAAACTCAATACAACTGGCAACAACAGGAATACCTTTGATCCCGAAGGTATAGATTACAATTGACTTAAAAAACCCACTATGAAACATCACTTTAACTCCAAAACTACAACGCAGAAGGGACCACGTGATAGGGCCACGTGATCACTCTCTTTCGAGAAACGTAGTAACATCATATGCTAATTATCACGTCCGCCATGGACGAATTCGATTCTACCTAACGAATCTCACTATAAGATTCAATAATAAAAAGAATTAAAAAAGTTGTTTACAACAGAGTTGTAACTGGCCCCGAAATCTAGGTCACCAAAAGATACAATGTTTCTACGAACTGCATACTTGTCAGGTTTAACAGAACTGAACTGAATTTTCCGGAAAAATGTCAAATCCAGTGAATAAAGTTATCATTACAATAACATGTAATGAAATAAAAATAAAATAAAAGAGAATTTAAACTAACACACAAGCTATTAAATTACATATACATAACAGGTGTTAGATCTAGAAACAACATTTCCTCCTGTCGACGTCAATAACGCACAAGCCGTTAGTAATAATCAACTGAACCTGAAAAACTTTCACTTGCAGGCGGCATAATGACCGGCAACATCAACATGAGCAATAAGATAACAAATATCAGCACATCATATCCGTTAAACAACGCTGATATCACAGAGGAAGTAAGTAATAATTAGCTAACCACAGCAGAATCTGAAAAACTTTCACTTGCAGGTGGTATAACCTAGAAATAACCTACGCTCCATCTAATCAACATCTTTCTCACGCGGTAAATATCAACCAACTAAATACGGTGACAAATTTAAAAAGAAATAAATCGGGTGATTTTGTACCAGGTACTATTTCAATTATCAACGGTGGTAAGATAACAGGACTACCAACATATTTTCCTCTGAGTGAAGAATCAGACGCAGTTTCTTATTATCAACTGAAATTATCATTGACAGCGTACCTGAAACTTGCTGGAGGATCAATGACAGGTTCGTAAGACATGGGAGGTAAAGTAATATACAACACAGAACGCGATAACACTCCTTTGTTCAACGAAACTGGGTAGGAAAAGTAAAACTTGTCAGACAAAATTTTGTTATAAAACCCGGCGACACAATGACAGGCACGTTAGACATGAGCGTCAACAATATAACATCAACTGCGTTTCCAACAACAACATCTGATCTGAAAAACAATAACTACTCGATGATATGATTACTGGTTATACCGCAATACGAGTAGAAAGATCCGGCGACACAATGACAAGCACGCAAAATATGGGATCAAACAAGATAACACCAACATATTATCCAGTATCTCCATTTGATCTGACAAACAAATCTGACGTCGACGTGGCAGCAAATAATGCGGTTGCTATTGCAGGTGCATCCACTAATGCTCTTTATGTTAAGCGAACAGGACGTACAATCACAGGAGCCATCAACATGTTAGCAAATAAAATTACGTCAACATACGTTCCTTTTGCTCTATCTGATCTTGTAAATAATCTTTATGTTGATAGTGTTGTTGGCTGCACAAAACGAGCTCGCAGTAACGTCGGTTATATTCCACATCTTGTTGAGGCGACAGATAGTCGTTGGGGTTTTACAGCGACAGCGTGAACACAATACACTGGTAATAATCCAAATAATGCCTTTTCGTTTAACAGCGCTTTATCAGGAGGTCTCGAGTGGACAACATCTGGAGAAACAAGCAATTTTTGGATAAAAATACAATCTTCAGCAGCTGTTGTAATTTGGAAGTTCATTTACGACGACGACTAAATGCTGGTGTCGGCCGCATATACAACTGGAGATTAGAGGTATCGACAGATAATTCCACATGTTTATATTTCAATGAGTCAACAGTTTACTCTCACTGATGCTAACACGTTTAATAAGTTCGGATATATGTTGTCAACACAGGAAGTCCTGACCCTGGTTTGATAATGATGCAGCTGTACGCTATTGATGATTTAGTATAAATATCATTTATAATGTCTGTTGATCTTCAGTCGATCAGAGTCGCAAAAGAGTTTTACAACACCATATTTGATCCTGAAACAAAAATAGAATTAGCTGACGTTGATCAGTTAGACCCCGAAAGCGCTATAGAAGCTCAAGCAGTTAAAGAAATCGCTAGAATGAAAAGTTTAACACTCGAATCACCTGATCTACAAGAAAACGAAAACAATTTTGTTAGAGTTGTTGGAATGCGAGGCCCACAGCTAAAAAAAAAGTTATACGAGACTTTGATATTGTTAGCAAGTATTGTCATCCAAACGATTGCGAGGAACAGCGATTACGAGTTGAGTCGCTGTTGACAAATACACTGCTTAAGATTAGCAAAGAAAATTGTATGACAATCAACAGATCTAACCTTGTAAAAACAAAATCTCAGAAACAAGAACAAGATCGAATAAAAAGGTCATGATGAACTTGACGAACTAGCTGAAATATAAAAAAAAATAGACTTTCAAACAAATCGCAGGATAAGAGATAGTTTTGCTAAACGTAGAATATTTCGTGAGTTGGGTATGGACTATCCTGACAAAGAAAACGTTATTCGAGGTAGCAGATAATCATGATGACGCCAATCCGTTAGCAACAGCATATCTGATATTAGCCGAATCTCTGACAAACAGCTATTATAAAAAAATATTCTTCTGAACAAATAAATGCGGCACTGATAGCAATAAATACTACTGAGTCAAAGATTGAGTCTTACAGCGATGCTGAATGAGATCTGTTTTATCAAACACTCGATGACATAATAAGTATTAGTAATACTATTGAACGTTTTGATTATGATATATTTGATCGTGATCTTGACAAAAATTCATTAAAAGACTATAAAAATGAAGCTGGAAAATTGCTGACAGAATCAAAATATAAAGATATAAAAGATTTGATTGTTTGGTATCTAAACTTGCCCGTAGATAACATCAATTTGAACACTAATAAACATGGACTTTTGTCTTTTGCAACAGCATATGCAATAATCGCACAACATAAGGTACGTAATAAATCCATTATTACAGCAGAAAATTGAATCGACGTCGAGCTTATCTTAGAGGTGAAAAGTTACAATGTTAGATCTGATACAAAAACTACGAGTAATCGACGATTTCCTTGTTGATATGATGCCAAATAGAGTTTTGAAATATGATAAACAATATTCGGTAAATATTGTGTGAAATATGAAATACGATGGAATATATTGCAGTGGAAGATACCACGTTAGAAATGAAGAGAATTCTCTTTCAGGGTAAGCATATGACGATTATACTTAACAACGAGAAGTATAGAATGTACTTCAAAAATAGAAACTAGATATAGTTGTCTCTGGTTTGTAATGATTATTCAGAATATTTTGATAAACTTGCTATGATCACTAAAGAGCTCGTTAAAACTATTGACAATCTTTATAATCCAATATCGCAAAACAAATACACAAAAATTACAGTGAATGATGAGCTAAAACATTTTACGTTAATAAGACAATGGTTTCTCATGAAAACTTTATGAAAATGCTAGAACCTGATTCTCTTATCAGCGGTAAAATAAATTTGTACTTGTTTTGTCATGATGATGAGAGTTATATTATTGCGAAAGCTGAAACGTTAAAAATGTCTCAAGAAATCTTTTGCAATTTTGTGTGAAATGTCATAATATTCTCTATCAGTTTTGTGTGAAATATATGAGTAGTCTTATATAAGGGGTGTTCCTGGTTCAAACCCCTATTTTTGTTTGACGACGGCGACGATTCAATAACATGTCCTCGACGGGTAAGCGATTATGAAATAGACGTTGTTGTCTCAACAAAGTTTGTTTTCGTAGTTGTTTAGACTAACTTGAGGGGGTCTTGGAGGTGTGTAGAATCATGTTGTAGTCAGATTCAAAATAGGGTTTTGGGCCAGAAACCCCCTTATAGTCCACTGCTAACGTTTAATTAAGTTCAGATAATTGAATGTCATGGCTGATCACAATGTGTTTTCTTGTCTTTTTGTTACGGCAATGAAAAATTGAAGATAGTAGTGTATGTGTATTTAGGTAGGTAGGTATGTTGGTAGTTCCATGTCATAGATATTCAAAAATTTATCAGTTGTATATTCACGCATTAAGACGATACGATGATACCAGAAGACATACTTCGATGCAAGATTAGAAACATATAAACTCGGCGATTTCTAGAAAATAGCTGAGAGAGACCTGTCGAATATCGTCCAAATATTGAGCATACTATATGAGACAAAGTGTATTGGAAGAGGGTAGGCTATTAAGACATACTTAAATCATCAAAAGACGAAACATTGTCAGCAAGAAACGACTATACATTACTCAGTAATACAAAATTACGACTCATTATCATGCATTATATGCATGTTTTTATGTTGGAACGATATGGCTGCCAATTGTAAAATTCGTGACTGCTAGAGGAAGGCAGTTCTAATCCACCTAGAATTTTTCTGCGATATAAATTCAGCATTTTTACCCATTTTTTATCAAGATGGAAAGATCTGTTTGTTTTTGGTGTATTCCTTGAAATCTTTCAGTTAAGCCAATACAATTCCTTGTATATTCACAACATATTACACACTAAAACTTAATCTGTACTAGCTGGATAATACCTTTATTGGCTTTCTGTGTCTGCAAATAATTTCCGAAAATTCAAAGTCTTTGCTGCAAGGGCAAATTTAACCGTTTTGTTTTTCAGCGGTATTCAGCTTCATAACTACACCGGAAGGACGTCATTGTAACGGAAAACAGAAGGACGTCATTGTAACGGAAAACAAGAGTCAAGTGTTGAGTCCTTTAGACAATCGGTGTGACTATTACAAGCAGCACGATTATTTTCTTTTAAATTAATAATACCGATAAAATGATCACGAATCCTCTCTGTCATTCCTACTTCCACCATTTTTATCGTTGCCGGTGCGTAGACATATCGTTGCCGGTGCGTTGGTATCGTTGCCGGGGTTGTCGTAATTGACAAGAGAGGCTGTTGCTTTTTTAAAAACACATGGAAAGAACAAAATTGGAACTACCATGTTCATACCTTATACATTGTTGCAATTGTTATACCCAGCATCAAAGGTAGGTTTCATGCGATGGATTGCTTCGAGGCAAAGAAATTAATTTACCCTCCATTTTAAAACGGTGTTTTGAAAGAGAAATTAAACTTTCTTATATCTCAGTATCAGTTTTACATATTATCGTTTTCAACGGCATAGGTTGAGGGATGTAGTAGCTATTTTGAGTTACTTGAAATTGCAGACATCCAGCAATATACCAATAGTTGTATTTGAGGTGCGCAACTACTAGTCACTTGCAATAACACTATCGAGAATGATATTCTTAACACCGTGGGTGTCGACCTAAAGCGACCGATACTGCAGTAACCAAATTTCTGTAATTTATCGACCCATTTGATACTAGAATCAAAATGAGAAATTATGTAAATAACAATCTCCCTCTCGGACCGAAGTAAGCTGGAAGTATAATCTTTGCAAGTAAAATGGTGTTCGCGACTCTGGTGAAAGCTATTGAATACTGATTCTCAAGAGAGCAGAGTTTGCAACTCTGACAAAAGCTAATAAATATTGTTTTTCAATTGAATAGAGTGTGTGACGCTGCTAAGAGCTATTGAATATCGATTATCAAGTGAGTTGAATTTGTGACTCTGGTAAGAGCTATTGAATATTGATTTTCAAGTGAATAGAGTGTGTGACTGGTAAGAGTTATTGAATACTGATTGTCAAGTGAGTAGAGTTTGTGACTGTTACGAGCTATTGAAAATTGATTATAAAGTGAGTAGAGTTTGTGACTGTTACGAGCTATTGAATATCGATTCTCAACTTAGTAGAGTTTGAGATTATGGTGAAAGATATTGAATATTGATTCTGAAGCTTATAGAGTTTGTGACTGGTAAGTGCTATTTAATATTGATTATCAAGTGAGTTGAGTTTGCGATTATGGTAAAAGGTATTGAAAATGTATTATATCTTTTTTAGAAAAGCGTTTGTAATTGTGCAATGTACAGCAAATTCTAATGTACTATAAAATATATCGCTAGTATTTAATAGATAATGGCAATGCTTGATGCCAGTGTTGTTAGCGTTGAATTGATAATGACAATACTTGATGCCAGTAGTGTTAGTATTCAACAGATAAATGGCAATGCTTGATGCCAGTATTGTTAGTATTGAATGGTTAATGGCTTAACTGAAAGCCAATAAAGGCGTTACACAGCCAGTACAGATCAAGTTTTAGGGTGTAAATGTTGTGCATATACGATGAATTGTATTGGCTTAACTGAAAGATTTCAAGGAATACACCAAAATCAAACAGAAATTTTTTTTCGCTCACGTATGTTTGTAATATGTTAAATACACGTATGTAATCATTCCATCTTGAAAAAGAAAATGGGTAAAAATGCAGAATTTATATCACCGAAAAATCTTAGGTGGATTAGAATTGCCTTCCTCCAGCAGTCACGTATTTGATAATTGGCAAAATCATATCGTTCCAACATAAAAACATGCATATATTGCACGATAATGCGTCGTAAGTTTTATTACTAAGTCATTTCTTGCTGACAATATTTCGTCATTTGATGTTTTTTATATGTCGTTTTCCATTCGTGAGGTCATCTGGGCAAAATGTATCAGATTTATAAATAAGCCCTTTGTACGGGTTTATTTGCTTGTAGCCAGAGGCTGTGCGCGGTTATAAATAGGTTGATCTCTGATATAGACAGGGGTATGGTCAGCCGCAATTATTATTTCATGATAATGTGTTGTGCGACAAATCATATTGACGTTAATATATGCCATTGCGTAGATGTGTTAAATTTGTTGTAGTCTACGCAGTATTTCATTTTACTGCCATTTAATAGCGCACAAAGCAAGCCAGACTAAACATTTTCTTGGATCCTGTTTCAATTAATGTGTAGTCCTGCCGTTAATATCTGATGTGTATTGGACCAAATATCCAGCTTATCGTGTCGACAAAAAACCTAGCTCGCTTGTCTACATTTAAATGAATCTATGCATTTTCATATTTATACCAATGTCTGTCGATAATATTTAACCCTGAGTGCCCAATCTATTCCAAATACAATTTGTCATCGAGTTCAATTGTTGACGTCTTAAGTCATGCATTTATCAAATAGGTTCTAATCAGTCAAATTATTCCGAACAACCGTTAGTCAATACTGCAGTTCCCATAGAACGAATAGTATGCAATACTATTAATGGGACGGTGGACGTGTTTTTAAAAAGAATTTTGGTATGACATGTTCGATGAAAAAATTATTAGAGTAAAGTTTTTTAAAAAAAAAATCTGTAAAATGCAGCACAGCAAAGATTGTATTGACATCATGCAAATATCTACTCGTTCGGACCCAAAAAGTAATCGACTTGTCTCTAGTTGGAAGCGTATAGTACCTCAGATGGTAGAGCGTCGGACTCAAATCCAAGGGTCGCGGGTTGGATATCCGGCAGGGCTATATGGTTGCCTTTGTGTTTCTTCAGTATGATATAGTCAATCATGTGTTAAAAAATGCCAATCAAACCAACAACAAGAAAATGCTTCGATTTATGGTGATTGTAAATGTTGATGAATGCTTGTTATCTCCAAGGGGCACTCGGTAAGAAATGAATATAACTAATATAAAGCACGTGTAGATTTGAGAGCAACTGGGTTGAGGATTTACCTGCATGGTGCACGTGAATCTGCGCGCTATCTACAATAACAGGTAGGGTAGGGAAGTGTAAATGATGATTACATGTTGTACGCATGTGGCTCAGTATTCATCAGAATTACACTTGACTGGGCAATACAATTAGTTATCTGACTTTTATTATAGGTACTTGTTACTGTTGATTTTATTCTCGGATACACGTGCTCATTTGTTTATTTCATTCATAATTCGTACGCAAAAACATATGTGATCGGAACAGGTAGGTTAAATTGTCGTAAAATCAATCAAGAGCACATTGCAAAAGTGCACTTTATAAGGGGTGTGTGTGGGGGGGATATGGATTTTTAACGTAGCTTAAACAATTTTAGTCATATCGCTACGATGTCTGCTGTGGGGCAGTTTATCGTGATGTCTAGCACTGGGGCATCATGCTGCAGACATGTAGCATGATGTCCCACCCATTCACATTATCCTGACACCAGGCCGACCAGTCCTAACACTAACCTCTTATTGCTAAGCGCCTAGCAAAGCAGCTGTGAGTACCATTTTTATAAGTCTTTGGTATGACTCGGTCAGGGTTCGAACCCACGACCTTCCGCATCCGAGGCGGACGCTCTAACCACTAGGCCACCGGAGCGGTTCACTTGATAAGGGTGCAATTAGTACAACGCCTTTAACTTTATATAACATTTGGAAAGACAGGTCGTCTTTCTAGCATTCTATGTAAAAATTCAATGCAATATGGAAACAGTCAATTTAAGAACCACCTCAAATTAAATTGTTCAGTTGATTGACTAATCAGCAACATACATACATACATACATACATACATACATACATACATACATACATACATAATTTGCTTGCGATATTTATAAAATAATTTTAATGAACAGGACGGCAGATTAGGATAAAGAGAGGGAACTATTTTAACAGCTTCATGTCAGCCAGGGATTTAAATAAACTCGCTGTTACTTTTGTAAAAAAAAAACAGAAATATAAACTCAAAAGCTTCGTATAAATGCCAAACAGTATTACCTTTTTCTACCGGAGGATCTATTAGGCTCTTCCCAAAAGACATTACTGCTGACAAAAGATAAAGAGAAAGCGAATGACTAGTCCGATGAAACATTTTTGGATATCTGCTTCATTATTTTGGATGAAATGTTCAGGTTTCGGAAAAGAACATAAGTTACTAAAATAATATTTCTTTATGACAGAATTGTAAGCGGCAAAGGTCTGATAGATCTTGTCTCAAACGTTTTGTAAAATAGTTGGAACGAACAATTTTCATCTACTGTCAAGTTTGACAAGATGTTCGATAAATCTTTATCTCTGAATTTAAGTCAAAGTTTTCCAATGCGAGAGTTTTAGGTCTCTGTGTCGAATGAAATTTGTGAATTTGAGGAAGGTGATGCCAAACAGAAGTGTTGATATCATTTTGTATGCAATATTCTTGAAAAGGAGGTTTTGTATAGATTTCCCCAGCCGACCTCTAGGCTTATATAATTGCCTCCACTCCAAGCCAATGTTTCTATAGATTTCTTAGTCCAAGTCAGAGCTTATATACCTTTACTCCATCCCCAGCCATAGTTTATGTGGCTCTCCCCAGCTCAAACCACGGTTTGCATAACTAAATTTGTAATCTTGGACATTCAGTCCTGTGAATTTCACCTTATACTATATATATATATATATATATATATATATATATATATATATATATATATATATATATATATATATATTGCACTTTTGTCGTTTGTGCTTTCCGTTGCCTAGCGAGCGAATTTTCATGCACCTAGAGTCCTTACCTTCCATCTTGTTCCATCCATTGTGCGGATGAGTACCTGGGCGTATAGGATGTGGCGCTGGTGCATAAGAGCTGGGGTAAATTTTATCCAGTATTAACGCAGGAAAAGAAAATTGTTTTTATTGTATACCAAACTTGGTCCAGGATCTAAGTTTAGAAGATTAAAGTCGCTCTTCGGCACAACAGCACCCCCACCCCATTTTCGTAAATTCACCTAACTTTCATAGCATGATCATATAAATATACGTCACTTAAGAAATCGGTAGGATTGGGTTGACAAAATCTGTCACAGTAAATTATATTTGTGTCTGAAAACAATGTAAGTCCGATTCGAAATTTCACAAATTCAGGGGTTTTCTTTGTTGAAAACCGATCATTTTATTTAGGCATTATGGGATAGAGAACTACAAGCAAGATTTGCTTACTTCTGAAATTGAAGAGCTTTGCTTTGCAACGTGCAAAACTAAGCACCTCCGAAAATGAAGATCTGACAAGTGAAGTGCTCCAATAACCATCGGCAATTTTACGCTTTGCAAAACAAATATTAACACAACTCTTTTGAAAGAATTGCGCTTAGTTTAAAATTACTTCCAAGAGATGCAGGGATTTTATCCCAAACTGGATGGTAAATTACAAGATAGCAGAGTCGTTTATTTAGCGACTATGGTGCAGAGTGGTCCGCTTCATCAATGCATCACAACGGCATTTTTGTCGTTGTTGTAAAAGAAATAAGGGGAAATAACTTCAGCGAGACGCTAACGGCGTGCGGTCAAATTTCATTATCATAGATTAATTTCCATGTATGCAAAGCAGTTTCTATTTATTTGCTCTGGCTCAGAAGGTACTCTTTTGTTGCTGTTGCGTGCACAACTTTTGTAAGCACACGCAATCAAGCGTCGCATAGCATGATGGGAAGTCTTATATTGAAGGATATATTTTTCACATGTGTAATATAGGAATGAATAAAAAGAAAATTATTTCCACAATAAGTCTCTATATTTCGTTACAGTATTGTGGATCCTCATTAATCTGTACAGTTCTCTGTATTGTATATTTCATTGTTTTGTTGGAATAAATAGTGTGTGTGTGTGTGTGTGTGTGTGTGTGTGTGTGTGTGTGATTTTGGATTTTTAACGTAGCTTTAACAATTTTTCAGTCATATCGCTACGATGTCTGCAGTGTTGCAGTTTATAGTGATGTCTAGCACTGGGGCATTATGCCGCAGACATGTAGCATGATGTCCCACCCAGTCACATTATCCTGACGCCAGGCCGACCAGTCCTAATACTAACCTCTTAATGCTGAGCGCCAAGCGAGGCAGCTGTTAGTACCATTTTTTGAAGTCGTTGGTGGAATAAATATTGTTTAAACTAACTTGCAAAACAACTCATTAAAGTAAATCACTTTTGTGACATTAGCATTTGGCAGCAATTTTCTTGGAAGCATGAGTGCAATTAACCTCGCGAGTAATTAATTGTGACTTGTGTGGTCCACTTTTGCAGGTTTGGCATAGTGTATAACAACGTATACGATCTTTGGGTATTCTGGCGCCACGGTCATAGCACTTGACGGCAATGGACAATGTTACTCGAAACTATTTTGAGTTATAAAAAGGCTACATTTGTCATTTTCTAATATTGTTGATTAGGCTTGTATGACGGTTGGCTCGACTTTTTAAAAATGTACGTGGATTCTAAAAGCCATTAGATAAAGTATGGTATTTTCTTTCTCTCGTATCTCTTAGTATTGTGTGTGAATGCCAATGGCACATTTTATTTGTTTTACTAAGAGTACAGTCTTCATGAACTTTATCACTTTTGATACGTTAACATCTTTCAGTAATTTCTTGGAGGCATCATTGCCTTTGGATTCGTTTATTACTGTTAGCTTGTAATTTGGTCTCTGGTGGGATAAAGTCGTATGCAGAGCCATGAAGGACAATATCAGGATGGTAAGTCATCCATTTAAGTATATCTACACACCATATATTCGGCATCCTATGGTATTCACACCCCAAAGCGGAAGTGAATTTGCACATCTTACGAAGTCTGGATGAAGGCCACTGCTGGCATTAAAAACCTATAGAAAGTGACCCGGATGCAAATTTATCTTAGTTATCCAATGGAGTTGAAACCAGAAAGGTTTCATATCTTTCTTAAGACATGCAATGAAATGAATTTAGCATGCAATGCCACCTCATGGCGACCATTGACCTTATGGTACGTAAGTTGTATAGTATAAACTCCCCATACATGCATCACTGTCATTTATGGATCAGACAAATATATCTCTCCGGAAACCGCACAGCACTGAGGGTTATTACAGAAGATAAAGACGAAGATTAGCAGGTCTGTCGGGAGTTTCTAGTTTAGTCGTCGGAAAGGTATAGGAAACAAATGGAAGAGAAGAATTTTATTTTTATTTTTTTTTTATTTATTTTTTTTATTTTTTATTTTTTAATTTTTTTTTTTATTTGTTGTACTTGGTCATACTAGTAGAAAACAAAAGCAAGAACCACAATATTTCATCCTCGGTTCAATGCAGCTTAATTGCTCTGACTAAGTTAAAGATCTTGATTGTATACTAGAGATTCAACATTCTTTTATGTTTGTTGTTTAATTGTGTCTAGGCGGTAATTGCTAACCACAATCTCCCTTTCTACATCAATATGTATAGTCGGTGTTGTTATGCTGTGAGCAGATGGTTATTGAAGGAAATAAATTTAAACACTTACCCAGTTGCTGTTGGGGGTGAAGTCAATATGCGCTATTAATGTCTTTCAGGGAATGGGACAAGTTCTTTTTACACATGCCTGTGTGTGTGTGTTTAGACCAAAAGCGCCGGGTGAAAATGCTATCTTGAATTGAAAATATGGAATTATATTTCTGGTTTTACGGATTTGTCTAATTTTGTAAGTCATATATTAAAATTAGCATTGTCTCTTTGATATCTGTCAATAAAATAGGGAAAAACAATATATAATTTTTCTCTTTCCTCTTTCAAATAGGAAGAATATTACAGACGTTTTTTTACGTATATGTAATTAAATTGCTTGTGTGCTAGTTTTAAAATTCTTTTTTATTTTATTTTTGTTTCATTACATTTTATTGTAATGATTATTGCAGGGATTCAAAATTCTTTTTCAGTAATTCTGTTTATCTAAGACGTAAAACGTATTACATTAGTAATATTTTTAGTTTTCCTTGGTCTGCGGTAGTGTAATCGCTACGCGAATACGATTGGTTGTTTTCAAGGTCCTTTTCGACCTACGTGTTAATCTGGATAAACAATGTTTTATTTTTATATTTGTTTTAGAGTGATAGTCTAGTTCTTAGACAGAGCTACGTGCAAACTGGCAAATATCTTATTACGTATTTCAAGTGTTATTAGATCACGTAGTCTGTCTCGCGAGAACAGGATGATAATTTGGGTGAATATATAACCCTTTCTGATCGCTCGTCAGTCAGTTGTATTCCTGATACCTAGAAGGCCAGATAGGTTACCAGATTGTTTTTGAAATTCATTTGTGTTTGGAATTTAAATAATTTATTCTCTAGAAAACCAAACGAGTGTACTGTTTTATAAATTCTGGGAGAAAGAAATTCAGTGGAAATTTATTCTGGAATTATTCGGAAACATAAACTGTGATTCAATTGAGGAATTGTTGATATTCGTACATGGACCACATCTGACGTCATCGCCTTCCATATTTGTATGTCGTCGAGATTCGAACCTGGATTCTAATAGAACTATTTAGTGATAGGACTTGTATTTTTCATTCTTAGGATTAAATTTTGGATTATATTCGCAAACCGTAGGTCCTATTTTCCAATTTTTACATTGTTTTCTAGGGAAATAAATTATTTTGTTAAAATATACAAAGCTTGTTGACTTCACTCTTTTATTCTGTTACATTTGTACAAGCCTACACGTAACACGTTAATTGCGCAGCCAAAGATGGAACATTTTCTCAAAGTCATATGTCTTATTGCTACTGTATTTATAAACGATAAAGCTTAAATCAAGGAGACTCTTAATAACAAATTAGTATTGTTAAGCAATCCCTCCCCCATAACAATGCCCTCACCCCCACCCCTGCAAAAACAGGCTACCAGGATAGAATTTAAAAACAAAATTAGGCGGTGATTAAAAGAAATGAGAAAAACAAAACAAGAATCAATAACAACGAATTACATCATCACTTAATCTCTTATTACATTTAACTAAACTGAATTATGTGCGAATATTGTTTCGGACAGATTAAGTCAAAATCATTTTTTTTTTCTTTTTCAGATATTGGTGTGAGAACAAAGTCCAAGAGCTTTTAATGTAGTTCTTAGATTGTTCACCGAAATATGATTAATCTGTAGTTCTTTAAATTTCAAATATGCCCCATCTTGTTCCCTCTTTTTCTCAACAAACTCAAACCACTTTCCAAAACTGAAGACATAATTTAGCCTGAAGGAGGTGTTGCTATTTACGGTATGTTATGATGCGTCCTACATCACTTCAGCGGATAAAACTATAATGTCTTGTTTCCAGAAAAAACGAAGGCATTCTTCCTTTGTCATTTTGATTTGATTTTTAAAAAAAAGCAGAACAAAAAGGACAAAAACTAAACAAGGGAATTAAGGCTCAGATGAAGACGAATATCTATATATTTAGATAGATAAGCTGGTCAAATGAAATATTTGTACTTAATTTGGATACTAAAACATACTGCCTTCTATTGGGTGTAATTCGGGGATCACATTTAAGAAGTGATTTCTGTCACTGTTTTCTGGAGCTTGCAGTATCTGTATGGAGGCCGAAAGTTATAGTCAATCACCAAACATGCGTAGATGGGGCAGTACTGCATCGGATGCAATGTCTAGATAAAAGGGATAAATTGAATACTAGGACAAGATGTACATGGAGTACAGTTGAAAGCAGCTGCCTGAAGAAATTTGGGCTAATGCTTGGTCAAGTATTCACATCATGGTGAGGCTACATAAGTGATCTGTGTAGATATCAACCATTAAGTAGCTGCAGATATCTTACACCAGAAACAAACAAGCAGACGATAGGAAAAGTATGAATTATCGTCCCATTGGCCTAGGAGAATTTTGCCTTCAAACCAATTTGAAAATCTTCTAGACAAAACGGAGCTGAAGGGTAAATGCTTAAATCAAGGCCATTTATTATGTGTCAAGTAACATTCCTGTAAATGAATCTAATTTTTCTTTTGGTATTTATAATTTGTTGTTTTTTTCATGAAATTATTATAGAACCCATTTGCAGCATATTCATCGATTAATAATGTAAACAAATGTAAGTTGCTATTGGTTTTGAATATTTTATGTTAGAAATTTATTAAAAACTCATCTTAAACATATGCAAACTACAGGCGGAATAATTCGACATGTATTGTTTCATTCAATGACTTCAAATTCTTTCTTCGGTTTATGGCTCCAAAGAACACGAAAATAAATATAAATTCCCTCTAACGTGTCAGTGTCAGGCTAGAATCATGCAAATATGATTTCAGAGAAATATAATTACTAATGTGCAAGTTTATGCCTAACATTGCAATCTTTACATGCTCCTGTCTGGAATACATTGGATTTGTTCATTGAGTTGGCAACATCGTAATGTTCAATGAAATCAGATAGAGCTTTTGTGACTATTTTTAGCTACCTATTATCCCTGCTTAATACAGCGTTTTTGTGTGTCTCAAACTCGAATATGACTATTATTATATATGTAATCAACATCTTGATATGATTTCTGTCTAAATTATAAAGATATTTGATAATGAACGTTATCACATTTGCAATAATGGCTAGGTAGCGTAAAAGCAGGATTCCTCAGTTATCTCTGTTGCTATGTTCACACCAACCCCAACTCTCAGACACAGCATCAAACTTTTCTTTCTCGCTGTGCCATTGAGCAGCAAACGACATTAAGTTAAATGACCATCTAACTATCAGATCAAGAAAAATTTATCTTCGTTTTGTTTCTTGTTAATACGTTTAGACGTTAACATCGCAATTATGACGGTATCATTCGATTGACGTTATTAATATGGTCACTTCCAATGTCCAAATTATGCACATAGCTTTCTTCAATATATTAAATTCTGATTTTCCGAGAAAGAGAAACGGGGTGCGCCATAGAAATGCAATCTTCAGAATTCTGAGAAGAAAGAAAAACAACAACATGTATTTATATGGAAATTATTTTAGAAAATATGCACATGATGCTGTTATTTTGTGGTTTAACGCCATTTCTCAAGCAAGAAAGGTCGCCAGTATAACTGGTGGCGGAATAACCGGGAAAGTTGCGGTAAGAACCACCGACCCACAAGAAGCTATTGTCAATCTTTCTCACATATACCCATTGGCCAAGCCAGAGGCTCGAACTCACACGGATAGAGGTGAGATGACAGTGATCGGTAAATACGAGCGCTTTAGACCACTCGGCAACCCGGGGCCCCTATGAAAATAGAAATAACCACACGTAATCTAACATGTAACCTTCAATGGTATTTCCATATTATCGGTAGTGTTGGAAAAGGTCACATAACTGTTGATAATATACGTTATAATCAGTCTCATTAATAGAAAGCCCTAATGCCGCCATTACTTGCAGAAAATCGTATATGCCAAATCACCTGAATAATACCGAATCTTGAAAGATTTTGGTTCTTAACATCGTCAGGTGCCATTAAAACTAGATAATATTGACGTTTCATAACATTATGAGCCATGTGATTTCTCTCTCAAACTAAGAAACCTGACCATTTTTCACATGCGTACAAATTAATCCGATGTTGAGCGGCGACATCTGTGGGTTAACTGATTACAGTCGAAAGCTGTAACACAAGATTTCATTACGTCACATAAGAAGTCAACACCACGCTATGTCGGATACTGCATGTAATCATTATGTCATACGCTTTTCTCATGCTGCGTTTGATATTATGCAGTACTCCGTCTAGCATTTAAGAGAATCTTTTTTTCAAAGATATATGTAACATACAGTCATTTTTGCAAGTATGTGTCGTATGCTTACCAATTAATATGGAAGTCCGTAACAGCTGGGTTTGTCTTCAGCCCAAGTTCGCCCTTCAAAGTATTTCAGCGCCCCAGCTGATCACCAATATTTACCCGAGTATTACGAATATGAAATTTAATTACTTGTGTGTTAATTTTAAACTCTTTTTTATTTTATTTTTGCATCATTACATTTTATTGTAATGATTATTTTCACGGGATCTGATATTTTTGAAAGAGATATTATGTTTATATAAAACGTAGTATGACTCGCATAAGCATGATTTTAGTATGCCATGGTTTGTCGATTTAGTAAACACAACCCGAAAACGATTGGTTATTGCCAAGGTCATTTTATGGCCTACGTGTAATTGCATTGTTTACTGCGCTATTTGATGATGAAATAACCATGCGTTCCATCGTGCGCGCCTGAAATGACGTCTTAGTTCAGTTTAAAAATACTCAGATCCCCTTGAAATAGTCAGTCGTATAATACATCTTCAAGAAGAAGGATTATATTTCTATTAGGTGCCGTAAAGAGTTGTATATTTTACATCTTTGGAGCTCGAGATGTTTTATCATAGATGACAGCTTGTTCAGAAGTTCATCTATTTTTTTAGAATATAATAATTTATTCCCTGGAGAACTATACAAGTGATTCCTTTGTATAAACGTTTTAGGACAAAGACATTCAGTGGAAATTTATTCTAAACTGGAACATTACAAGTTGTGGTTCAACGTAGAGCTCTTGACATTCGTATAAAGACTTCACCTGACGTCATCATCCTCCATCTTGGAACGTCATCAAGATTTGAACCTGGATTCAGTTAAAACTATTTAGTGATAGGACTTGTATTTTTTCAGTACTAGGATAAATGTTTGGATTGTCTTCACAAACTGTAAGTCCTATTTTCTATTTTCACCTTTTCACCGTGTTTTCTAGGGAAATAAATTATTTTTGTTAAAACTTACAAAGCTTATTGGTTTCAATCTTTTCTTTTGTTACTTTTGAACGAGCCTATACGTAACACCGAGTCTTACTATTATCTAATACACGCTTTTTCTTCTCAGATCGGCTTAAAAAAGCGGGCCTGCCTCTCTTCATTCCCTCTCGAATCCACTTGTCTGCCATGTGCAAATATTGTTGTTTCTAGATTAGTTACTAACGGATTTGTCGAATATATCACATCACTGCTTGGGAACATTCCCGAAAAATAACAGAATTACGAGCGACTTCGGGACTGGATTAAAAGGTGATACCTCTTAATTCAAAACTGAATATTTGAACGCCGTTTATACCTAACATTTTGATTATTTCAAAGAATGGTTAAGGTCAGAATATTTTTTTTTAACAAATCACTTTCTTCCTTCTAAACTTTAGCAGGTTTGGAGGAATGGCAAAATTTATGAAAAACGGCGGCTTTAGGGCTTTAACGTAGCTGCTACCGGTCAACATCGTACAAGTAGCTAAGTACAAATCGTCATCGCTGCCTTGGTAACATGTGGCTCGTTTAATGAAGTACTTCTGGCTGAAGATAATTAAAAATGACGATGGAAACGTCACAAAAATATTTGAATAAATCCAAAGACTTAAATTCCAAAGAGAAACAAATGATTTGAAAATATATTGCGAACAATATGCTGCGAATTATTTATAATTTCGTTCTTACAAACAGTATGTGACTTTCACTTAATATTTTCGTATTTTTGTACAACAACATTGGAAAGGAGTTTATGTTCATATCACGTTGCTATTGGACATGTAGGTTGCGAGATTTGTTAGTCATGTGACTAGAAATGCAAATGGCAAGCACATGACTCGATTTAGACGCGTTTAAGTTTGATAGGCCTGGTGGTAAGCGGCTACTCTATGCTGCACGGTGGTGGTGACGTCCAACGTTTCCGTAGGCAATTGACTCTAACCCTACGTCACAATATAAATTTTGAAATATCAAACATAGAGTGGGAAGCGTCAGAGCAAAGTCGGACTAACTGTAGGTTGCTACTAACAATATCCCCATGAAGCGTCTTCTTATTTCCTAATCATCAAAGGTCACAAAGAAAAGTCGACTGTCTTTTGATCTCGGTGAGTTATTATACCTAATTATACCAACTGCCCTAACCAAAATTCAGTCTTGTCTTTCACAATTACAGGGTGGTTGTCAATTAGTAAATTTATTTAGGAGTTGTTTCTACTGATAATTAGATAAAAGTGTTTGCATATGAGACAGAGAGAAAGAGAGAGATGTATAAATGAGTACATGTACAAAGTTGTAGTTTTCTTTGATTTGATGGGAATGTATCAATTTGGTACTATTAGACATTACATGACAAGCCAAGTCGGATAATGAAAAATGGATACACTGCTATTTCTCTACAAGAGATCAGATAAAATATACATACATATATACATACATACATACATATATACATACATACATAGTTCATCCATCAAGTCGATTAGGACCACTTTAGTCATCCAGTGTTTTTGCCGGAACGAATGGTCTGTGGGTGCGTAGGTGGCCGATGAGGCCGATGTGCGCCCTGAATGTTCTGTGGCATTTTGGACATGGGATGGTAGCAACGCTGATCGTGAGGTTACTGGCTCGGGATTTCCTGGGCTGCATCCGTTGTTCTTCCGCGGCTGTCCTGTTGGCTTCGCAAGCTGCAGCTCTTTAGTGATGGAAGAGTGCCACACGATCCTGTCCTGTGTAGTTTGCTCCCACGTGTCATAGCTAATGCCAAAGTTTCTCAAATGACGTCTTTAGGATGTCCTTATAACATTTCCTGCTTTGTTGCGTTTACCTTGTTCAAGATCGCCATAAAGAGGTTTTTTTTGGAAGCCGGTGGTCTGGCATGCGAGCTACATGGCCTGCCCATCGCGACTGTGATTGTATCAAGATGGTGTAGATACTGGGCAGGCTTGCTTGGGTAAGGACCTCAGTATCCTGGATCCCGTCTTGCCACTTGATGTTGAGGAGTCTTCTGAGGCAAGTCGTGTGGAAGTGGAAGTGGTTCAACTTCTTCGCATGGCACTGGTACACTGTCCAGGTTTCGCAGGCGTATAATAGCACAGGGAGTACTATCGCTCTGTACACCTTCAACTTTTCCTGTAGTCTAATGCCTCTTCTCTTCGAGACCTTGGCGTGTAGTCTGCCGATGGCTGCGTTGGCCTTTGCAATCTTGGCATTAACTTCGTCATCGATTACGACGTTCTGGGACAGAGTGCTGCCAAGATAGGTGAACCTGTTCACTGCGCTCAGTTTTTAGCCGTTGACTGTGATGTTTGGCTCAGCACACGGTTTTTCTGGGGCTGGCTGATACATTATTACAGTCTTCTCTGTGTTGATCGTACGCCCGAAATTTGTGCAAGCATCAAAGAACATGTCAACGCTGCCTTGCATGTCAGCTTCAGAGCCAGTGTTGAGGGTGCAGTCATCAGCAAATAGAAAGTCTCTGATGATGTCTGTTATGACCATGGATTTTGGTTGGAGCCTCCTGGGGTTGAACAGTTTGCCATCAATTCGATATCTGATGCTGATTCCCATGTCCCCATTTCTGAAGGCGTCAGTGAGCATGGATGAGAATATGAAAAGTGTTGGCGCCCGTACACAGCCTTGCTTCACTCTGTTTGAGACAGGAAAGGGATCTGATGTCGCACCATTGTTCCGGACACTAGCTTCCATACCGTCGTGGAATCGCTGCACCATGGTGATAAATTTCCTTGGGCATCCGTTCTTGGCCATAATCTTCCACAGGCCCTCTTTGCTAACAGTGTCGAAGGCCTCGGACAGGTCGATATAGGAAGAGCAAAGGTCAGCATTCTTCTCCTGGCTTTTCTCTTGCAACTGTCTAGCAGCGAACGCCATGTCGATGGTTCCACGCTCCTTTCGGAATCCACATTGATTTTCTGTTAGGAGTGCATGGTCAAGGTGTGATGTGAGACGGTTGGGGAGAATCCTGGCGAGTATCTTGCCTGCGATAGAAAGCAAAAGAGATACCTCGGTCGTTGTCACAAGCCTGAAGATTTCCTTTGCGCTTATACAGGTGTATAATAGTAGCGTCCTTGAATTCCTGTGGGATCATCTCTTTTAACCACATGAGATGAAACAACTGATGGAGATTTTCAGTCAGAGCTGCATCGCGTTCCTTGTATATCTCTGCTGGGATTGAATCTGATCCAGGAGCCTTGCCACTAGAGAGCAGACGTATTTCTTTCTGGGTCTCTAACATGGTTGTTGGGTCATCCAGTGATTCATTGACTGGCACTTGGGGCAAACGATCAATGGCTTCATCATTGATGGATGTTGGGCGGTTCAGGATGCAGTTGAAGTGCTCAGTCCACCTTTCGTGCATCTTCTCTTTGTCTGTGATCAGCGCGTTCCCATCCGCACAGAGTGGAGGGGATGATCCTGATGATGATGGTCCATAGACTTCATTCAGCGCATCATAGAACCCCTTCATATCATGCTTGACAGCATGGGTTTGGATCTCATCAGCTTTGTTCCTCAGCCAGGAGTCCTGCATCTTCTAGAGTTTCTGTTGAACAGTCCTACGGATGTTGAAGGCATCTTTCTTTGAAGTGGAGTTTGGATCATTTAGGTATGCTTTGTGGAGGAGATGTTTTTCATCAAACAGCTGCCTGATGTTTTCGCAATTCTCATCAAACCACTCCGTGTGCTTTCTGGGGGAAGGCCCTAAGATCTCTGTGGCGGTGTTGTAGACCAGCTCTCTAAGGGCCGCCCAGGCTGCCTACACATTCTGGGTGTCCAGAGGGGTGGATTGAAGACGGTTTTCTAGAGTGCTGACAAAGGTCATTCTGGAGGTCGAGTTATTCAGCGTGGTGATGTTCAGCCGTTTTGGAATCTTCTTACCTTGCGGGCGTCTTTTAGGTTGGATAGGGATGTTCAGCTCGGAGACTACAAGGCGGTGGTCGGTCCAACATTCTGCACCACACATGTACTTGGTCACCCGTACATCCTGCCTATCCCTCTTCCTGACTGTCACGTAGTCATTGAGATGTCAGTGCTTAGATCGGGGATGCATCCATGTCCTATTGCGGATAGGGAGGCGGGAGATGGTGTTGGTGATGAGTAGTTCATGCTCTGCGCAGGTCTGAAGAAATAGAAGCCGACGCGATACTTTCCAATGACCCCTTCCCAGGAGATGTTGTCAGAGCCGACTCCTGCACTGAGGTCACAAAGGATGATAAGCTTGTCAGATTTGGGAACAGAGTTTATGACAGAATGGAGTTCTTTATAAAATTTGTCCTTTGTTTCATCTGGATTGGCGATGGTTGGAGCGTAGGCACTGACGATTGTGACATGCTTTCTTCCATTCAACCGGGCGAGTTTCATGGTCATAAGCCTGTCATTCACACCCTTTGGAAGCCCAGCTAGCTTGTTATCAATAACTGTCTTCACTGCAAAGCCTACTCCAGGCCTCACGTCGCTCCTCACTTCCTCTTCCGCTCCAGTAGAAAGTGTAGCCAGCGCCCCTTCCACAAAGTTCGCCTACATACACATGTAAGTTCACATACATACATACATACATACATACATACATACATACATACATACATACATACACAGAGACAGACACATAGGATGAAGGATGGAGTATTTTTACTGTTCATAAATTCGAGGTTGAAGTTTTCATACAGTGTCAACATTGTGTAATTATATTCAAAGTGGACATTTAGATTAGATTAAAAATTATTTTGTCTCTTAAAAATATATATTATTTTTCTTGCTGATTCCACGACATTTTTAAATCGGTCCATTGACTGTTGCAGCTTTGGAGTCAAATATTTTACTGGCGCTTTAATTGTTGAAGGATTGCCGTGTCTGAATTAACGAACATCCATTAGGAAACCCCGTCGCCTGTTCTCCTTTCTTCATACAATTTGCCAGAACGCTAATTGTGAGGTTTCCTTCATTTGACCTCGTCTTGCGTTGATTATGAAAAAGATTTTCTTTTGATATCTCAATTCGATTGTTGAAGCTGCCGTTCTTTCATAACTGGTTTTATATTGACTGAACGTTCATTCATCTTAGCAACCCAGATGTTAAAATCTGAGAATTTAACTTCCAAACTAGACGTAAGAGGAAGTATGATTTTTTTCTCTCTTAAAATTCTACTTTTGAGCTTTTTTGATCTGAGAGAGAGAGAGAGAGAGAGAGAGAGAGAGAGAGTATTTTGTTTTATCTTCCCACTAAATGCACGAGCTTTCAGAGAAAGCCACGTTTAAAATTTTCAAACCTTTCCTTATGTCGTTGCTGCACAAGAACAAAGATCACGTAATAAGAATTGCTTCCTCAAAATGTTATCGTGACCAGCTCTTATGTAAAAAAGAAGAAGACAAACGCATTTGATCTCATTCGTTAAAAATACGCATATCAAGAAAAGGACATGCACGTATGATGATAGGAAAGTTCAGTTTAATTTTCATCTCAATCAAATATCTGACTCTAATATACATTGATACAAGGTTGTGAAACATATTTTGAAAATAAAATGTTCATATTGTGCCAGGCTACTCAAAAGAGGACATTACTGTAACACAGATTATAAAGACAACCTGAAAACTCATAAACACTAGTTCTATATTTACAGGATGGAGAAAACTTGGAAATATATGCACATTAACATAGTTTTTCAGCAAACCTTTAAATTAATTTATTGCGTTAACGTAAATGTTCAGAAGGTTAACCTAAAGTAACTTACCATCTATAGAATAAAGGTTGTCTATTTAGAAGGAAAATTTTGATTCTTATATGCAAAAAAAAAAAAAAATTCCTTAGGTCGATACTTACGTATCTGATATGTTTTCTTCGGGGAGAAATGTCCAATAATTAAAACAAGGGGAGATGTATGGATAAGCAAACTGAGATTAGTTACATGAATAAATATCGATAAATAAAATGTAACAGGATTTTCTAATTTACTCCGAAGCAAACACTGGCGTATGGCTTGTACAGGTGTAATTACTTTGGCATAATATTTTATGGCAGAAATTTAATAAGACAATGGTCACTTAGGGACCATGCTTGCAGCTGCAGAGAATGAGCAAAAACAAATGAGTATATTTGGACCAATTGTTACCAAATTTATTTGAAAGATAACATGGTACATTTAGTTAACAAAATGAAATGTAGATTAAGTATAAATGTAAATTAATTTGTACTCGGAAACTACACCATATCACACAGTGATGGTGACCCATAATTATCTTGATGAGTACTACACCCGCATTACAAATTAGGTAACTGTGATCCATATTTCAAGTTTCACTAAATTTCAGTATCAAGCACTGTTTTCGCCAGAATCATCAAACTTTTATTTTTTGCATCCCTATTAGTACCACACCCTTACAACAAAAGAAGGTCAACGTGGCCTAAATTTAACATTTACTGGCTTATGTTAGGTTTTTTACATATAGCTCATGACTTCACTGGTGTTTTATCTACTCTATAATAATGTTATATCTGGAGTCATGAAGTCATGAAATATGGTGAGAGGATGCATCTAGATGACTACACTCACATCTGAAAAGTAGCTCACAGTGGTCCATGTTTTACTGACTTTGGTTCAATTTGATGTCTGTTTATGCTGTAATCAACAACCTATATGATTTTATGCATCCCTCTTAGTACTACAGCCATAGCAAAAAGTCGCCGTGAACTATATTTGATATTTTACTGGCTTAGGTTAAGATCTTGCATTTAGCTCTTACCACGTGGGTGTTTCTGGTATGCTGTCTGTGTACATTTTATATAGAATCGTGAAACTTGGTGATGCATCTTGATGAACGTTATTCCCCCATTTCAGTAATGGGTCAATATCGACCATATTTTACGCTTCACTGGCTTGGGTTACATTTTGGGTTTCTTTTTCATTTCTCAGGCACTGTTCATGCTAGTATCGTGAAATTGATGATGATATGGATTTTTATTACTATCACACTCTTAGAACAAATACGTCTCATCGTGACCTATATTTCATCATTATTGGCTTTGGTTACGTCTTTGCATTTAGCCCAATACACATCAGTGTTTGACATCTTATATGCATAATATACAACATAGAATTTCGAAACTTGATGATTGGATGCATCTTAATAGGTTCTACATCCTTTGTGCCTAAAGAGGTGTGCGTGTAACCTATATTTCATATTCAGTGACCGTCTTCAAGTTTGTGTTAGAAGTACATTTCTTGGGTGCTGTGTATGTTCCAATCATGAAACGTGATAATCTGATGCACCAATGTTCTTACTATGCCCTTAAAACCAAAGAGGGATACTGTGGCATATATTTTATACTTTATAACATGAGTAAAGTATTTTTTTATGCTTACATTAATTAATTCAAGTGTAGACCTATATACATCCTAGACTACACATTAATTAATTCAAGTGTAGACCTATATACATCCTAGACTACACATTAATTAATTCAAGTGTAGACCTATATACATCCTAGACTACTACTGAGATGGCTATTTCTGACACGCAATTGGAAGCAAGAATAAATGTTTATTCCATGATAAATGACTATACATTGTATATTTTGATAGGTTTCCATGAGCAGATTAACTGTTCATTGTACAAGTTAATAAGTATAGAAATTAGGTGACTGAACCGCATACTCTTTATGTGAAACTTCACCTGTAGTTGTGAATGAAGGTTAATTATTGATGCATGAACAAAGTAATGTTGGCTGTAACTCAAAGGTTACTGAAAGCTTGTGACTTTCACCCAGTAATATCTAGTTTCTAGGGGTTGACAACGATAATAGATTTTCAAACAGATGTTAAGAAGAATGATTCTAAAACAAAGAACACAAGAACAAAACTAGTATGTGTCTTGTCAACCTCTATTATGATATGGCAGAAAAGAATGCTCCTTTGTTGTCATTTTGATGTCTTTTATGCCCTGTCACAACATGTAGGTACATAGGTGGGTGGTGTGCAGGTAGGTAGGTGGTTTCACAATATATGAGCACAATACTGCCCATATATTGCCAAAGAAAAGGTAACATTTCAAGTTTTAAAATGACATTAAGTTCAAAATGTAAAGATAAATGATCGCAAAAACATCTTTAGTGAGAAAAGGGACCAAGATCACTGTATTTCGAACTTATTTACTGCATGATAATGTTTACACTGGCTACTGGAATGTAGTGAAAATATGTCTGATTACACCCTGGTTGATATGGTGTCCATCATGCCGTTAAGTGGGTATTACAGTTGCCATTGATTCTGTTTCTCCTCAATATTTTTCTTAAATTTCTGTGCATGCTTCTGTGGAATTTGACTTGACAACAACGACTGATAGGTCCAGTCTCTCTTACTTATCAGATAATGCGATTGCAGTCTAGTTTTTCTCTTTACTACCTACCCATTTAATCGTACATGGATGATTTTGGTGTTCCATGCGGACAATCAATTCGTATTTTCTAGAGGTGCGAGGTACTGCTGGTATGCCATGGTAATTGTTTTCCCGTTGTACGTATCGCTGTACTTTTTCACTGTGCTGGTACTTCGCTTACCAGCTTGTTACGATTGTAATGATCTTAACAGCATGTTTTCATTTTCATGACAAAATCATTCCAAAAATTATGAACTGTTTACAAACAGCTGAATTTGTCACACATAAATTTTGAACATTACAAATATAATTAATTTTATGAACCTTTAATCATATATTTGACACGTGTCACGCATGCGAACGTGGTGGCTGAATGGGACCTTGTGAAAGATATTCAACATTTTTAAAAAAATTATAGATTAAAACAAGCAAAACAAAAATTTGTCTTTGCTTAGTTATTTAGTAGCGTATGTTAATTTGTTAAGTACATGTATTCCTTTTTAGGACTGCGAATCATCCTTAGATTTTTGCAAGAGCAGTTGTTTTCTGCTAGAATATTACATAATTTCTCAAGACCGCTAAATATTTTTTTCTTTGTTTACTGTGTTTTATGTTTATTGGTCACCTCTGACAAATACCTTGCACGGGCGTTGGCATCCCACTCAAAGTTTCCAGGACTATTACATTAATAAGGAGGGTAGTAAATTGTAGGCTTCAGTGTCAACGCTTCCTATTTTTATTAACAAGCTCTCTAATGTCAGCACAATGTCTTTCACAGGATATCAGCCATAGTGTATGCTTAATCATCCCACTTTAGCTGCAGTCACAACAATTAATATACAGGTAGCCAATGCATTTATTATAAGGTACGGACTATTTGATTTTTGGGGATTGGTGGGTGTTGGGGTGGCTGCGATTTTTGGGGAGCTTAGATATATATTTTTCAAATCTCAAGATAATTTTAGTTTTCAAATGATACAATGGATATAATATTGAGCTATAGAGAGAGGGAAATTTGAAAAACAGAAAAGGACAGGCTCATGCTCCAGAACATTGAAAAATTGTTGGTCTAAAATAATTGAGATATACAGTGGTACGTATCGCTGTATGTTCAGAAATACCGCAGTAGACCGCGGTACAAAATTTTTCGTGGTACCCATCTCTAGTATTTTCGTATTGCACACCCAAACTAGAAATATTCTGTGTTTTCTTTTTAAAAATTCCAATGCGTTTCGCACTCTGTAGCTAAAATATTTAGAAAGTTAAAAAATACCAGTCAACTACAAGGCTTTATGCTACTTGTTCCTTACTGAATAATTTCGTTCGGCCAACTCAGAAAAAAGCATGCACGTAAGCTTGAATATGTTTTTACAGACGTTCTTCAAGATTGTGAAGTCAATTTCAACTTTAAAATAAATAGAACATTATATCTGAAAACAGATCATTTAATTTACATCTACTGCAGACATCAATCATGTTAATAGCCATGAAGGTCATTATAGAGAATTAGTCTGAATAACGAATGTTAAGGGCTTTTGTGACTGTTCCCATCAAGCTTTCAAAACAAACGTCTAGTTACCGGCAATTTAAGAGCTTGGAATGAGTTTTGAAAAGGGGTCGAATTATTTGCGTTGTATCCCCTGCTGTTAATAGCTGATGGATGTATGTTCGAGTTAGTTAACCGTGTGACAGATATTTCTTTTTTACAATATGCCCGCGGTTCCAATTTGTTATACAGAGATGTTGTCATGCAACGACTCTTTGCATCATGGAACAATAAACGCGATTGAGATTAGGCAAGTGAGGGATTCATGGATCAAAGTCACGTACATCGTCCGCTAACAATGCATTCACTTCAAAACAAACAATGCAAAACTGAACTTGTCATCACAAGCATTAAATCAGTCATAACGTGCTATTAGGTGATTGAGTCTATTTTGGATTGAGTCAGTTTGTTCCTTCCGACCATTGACTTTGCTGATGAATACAATCCTTAAAGACTGCTATTTGTGTTTTATAACAAAGAATTTTTACAAATAATATTTAAAACTTTATGACTTTGAGAAGTCCGATGATAAAACAGTTGGATGATTACTTGGGAAGATGAAGGGTAAGATCAGCGTAAAGTTTCACCAACAGAAACAGGTCTAGTCTTGTTTGCCCCTATGTTAAATTTATGGTTTTATTCATTCTCGAGTCAAACTCTGATTTCCCAGTATAACATAGGACTATACCCTTCATGTCACATTTCTTCATATGCAACACATCTTGCATAACACGAGTTACAGACAGTATACTTAAAATTAATATTGATAAATAAAATACAATACAAAATGAAAATTCAGAAGAAACTTACAATAGTGTGAATTAAATTCAAAATAATCCTTATTGTCCTATCAAAAGTCCAAAAATATAGGCGTTTCGAATTAATTCCATTATTCTTGAATGTCTAGATATAACACAATTATGCAATCCAGAATATGTCTGGTAGAGTTCACAATAATCCAAAGTAATATTTTAGTCCAAAAGTCCATGAGCACTTTAGTCACTTTATCACTTAAGTAATCCCAATGCATATTTTAAATAAACAAACCCTCTTTTATTATGTTTGATGATAACAACACAGCTGTGAGCTCTGAGCGCAAATGGATTCCCGCAGACCGACCTAAACAGGAATTAAATATTTTTTTCAAATCCCTATTTATAGAAATTTTCACTTGACCTATATCGTATATAACGTGAAAATTTCCAACAGGAAAAGCTAGTCTAACTCTAAGGAAGATTGGTCTTGAACTCAAATGCCACGTAAAGATTCTATTTACAACTTATAATCATGGACAAAGTTAAGCACACCAATAAAATTAAATATACATTGCACCTTACCTCATAAAGAAAATAAATATTTCTAAATTAAACTTTCTTTTCTATATTTATCAAATATGCACATGATATAATAATAATTAAAATAGAATATGTCTTATGAATGACACATAACTCAAATGCACAAAATATACACTTACTGACACTATATATTTTATACACGTTAGATTACATCTACAGTCACATTTTCTTTTTCCCTAATGTGTCCAATGTCAATTTGTATTCCTGCAGCAATAAAATCTACCTTATCAATCAATCGTTTTTACTTTTCATTTTGTTAATGAAAGTAAAGGGATTAAGATAAATGAATACGAAAATAGGAAAAGGAGCTGAACCAATATATAACTTCAAAATGTTGCAAAACAATATCAATGTCAAACGTCCTTTCTCAGTTGTGGAATAAATTTTCTAATGTTTGTTTAGTTGTATTCGAAAAATAGCACACTGGATGATCCACTTGTAACTTCTTGAATCAATACTCTACCAACCTCTATATTATTTACATCAACATGCTTTTAAAATAATTAGCTGGAATTTGGTGCTGAAGAACTGGACGCACCTTTAAGTATGGCCTCTATTTTATTACAAGATTCCCGACACTTACCAGACCAATGTAACTTGGATTTCGTACTCAACATATTTGTCAGATGCTCGGCAGTGATGAAGAAATTAGAACAAAATTTCCGGTAATATCCAGGCATACCCGAAATTCGCATCAGTTACTTTTTCACAATAGGCACTGTGAATTCAGAGATAGACTTGACCTTAACTTCTACAGGTTTAACTTTACCATGTCAACAATATATCCTAAAATGTGAAATAACCATGGTAAAACTCAATCATACCTAAACTAACCGTCCGATTTGCATTACTGAATCGATCGAAGAATTTCCGAATGAATTCCAAATAATCTTCCCAGGTGTGGTTTATATTGCTAAATATTAATAAAGACCATCTGTAGTTGCAAATTCTCCAGTAAATATTGAGTTTCTTTTTTCAAATATTTATGCCTGACTGGATTCGTCGTGTAAGCATGCTGCTTTACTTGTGTAGAATCTATAATTTCGACGTCACGATGCTGTTACGTATAGGTCGTTCAAAAGTTACAAAAGAAAAGAGTGAAACCAACAAGCTTTGTAAGTTTTAACAAAAATAATTTATTTCCCTAGAAAACACGGTGAAAAGGTGAAAATAGAAAATAGGACTTACAGTTTGTGAAGACAATCCAAACATTTATCCTAGTACTAAGAAAAATACAAGTCCTATCACTACATAATTTTAACTGAATCCAGGTTCGAATCTTGATGACGTTCCAAGATGGAGGATGATGACGTCAGGTGAAGTCTTTATACGAATGTCAAGAGTTCCACGTTGAACCACAGCTTGCAATGTTTCAATTTAGAATAAATTTCTATCGAATGTCTTTGTCACTTGTATAGTTCTCCAGGGAATAAATTATTATATTCTAAAAAATAGATGAACTTCTGAACAAGCTGTCATCTATGATAAAACATCTCGAGCTCCAAACATGTAAAAATACAACTCTTTACGGCAACTAATAGAAATATATCCTTCTTCTTGAAGATATAATTATACGACTGACTATTTCAAGGGGATCTGAGTATTTTTAAACTGAACTAAGACGTCATTTCAGGCACACACGATGGAACGCGTGGATGTTTCATCATCAAATAACGCAGTAAACAATGCAATTACACGTAGGCCATAAAATGACCTTGGCAATAACCAATCATTTTCGGGTAGTGTTTACTAAATCGACAAACCATGGCATGCTAAAATCATGCTTATGCGAGTCATACTACGTTTTAGATAAACATAATATTTCTTTCAAAACTATCAGATCCCGTGAAAATAATCATTAAAATGAAATGTAATGATATAAAAACAAAATAAAAAAGAATTTAAAATTAACATACAAGTTGTAATGTGTCGAATTTTGAAGAAGTACTGAATCCTAAAGTTGAATAAATTGTGCATTGAAGTTATCATAGTCAAGCCAGAAAGGTCTTGAGAAAGTTCACTGATTTCTCTCATTTCATCTCTGAAACATAAAAAGGTCTACGTTTAAGCTTCAGTGGAATTGACCCAGTCATCGTAACGGTATAGTGACATAGAGTACATTAGAATTATCGACCGTATCGGTTGGAGGAGACTTTATGTCAAATAATTGCTCTTCAAAGGAAAGCTAATTGCAGCATATTTTAGGCTGTTAAAATCTGATGAAAGACATGATTATTTTGGGGGAAGGTTTAGGAACAGTTGTTTCCGATTGGTCAGGAAACATTAAGGCGTACACTTTGGGAGACTGAGAATTTATAGGTAGCAACTTTAGACAAATTTCTTTAGTTCGATTCTTGCCTTGTGAGAAGACAGGTCCAACTCCGTGGGAACATAAGAATAGTATTTCCCTCGTTAACTAGAGAAAGGCCAGATAGCTGTCTTGGAAGGAAATGACAGGCTATAGAGATTTGACACACGATTGTGTGGGGGAAAAAAAACAGCATTAAGGTACGCAATTTTAGTTTCCATATAATGTTCTATTTCATTTGTTTGTTTTTATGCAAATGTGTTGATATGCTTATGATTCATGCCTGTATCGTGTATTCATTTCGTAGGACTCTGTTGATATGTTAGAGTGTTATGCAATTTAATTCTTTAATTTAACAGTTATTAGTTCATTGATAGAATTGACGGATTTGTGAGGTAATCCTATTTACAGATGTGCAGTATTTCATAGGGCTATATGAAATGATCCTAATTTTCAAATGTGTAGCATTTCATAGGGATTTATGAATTAATCCAAATATGTAGAATTTCTTATGGTTATATGAATTAATTTCCTTTGTCTGTAGGATGTTACTGTTTACCGTGAGTTAATGATAATTGCATATTTATCTATGATTTTGCAATGCCTAAATGATCTTGCATGTTATTGGTTACTGTAAGCTAGAATTTAGTGAATCTTATACAATAGCAATCGAATATTTATCGTATTGAGTGAACTGGCTAGCTGTAAGGAGACGTATAGTAATGTATTCTGATATATACGGCAAGTTGTGTTTATACACACCGCCAAGTGTCAATTGCTGCTGTGAAGCGAGATCTAAATTAAGCCAGACTTGGATGTATTTATGGATGTACCTTACAGGGGTCATTTGTAAGGACCGTTAATCGTAAGGTCACATTAGGTCAGAATTTATGCAGTGTGAATCGCTAATCTGAATAGCGAACAAAGAGAGTTTATATATATATATATACACAGATAAGTAGTGAAACATATATAGCTTTCGTCATACTCTTGTATTTAAGGGAACAGGTTCATTTACCCTCCCGAGAAAAAAGAAACCCCGATGGGACAGTCCAAGAGGGAAGTCCGCATCTAAGAGAGGTCTGAATAATCAAGGTCAGAAAGGGGACCAAAGCGTACACATTAGACGTGGAAATACAAGACAAGAGGAGAGAGATAGACGCCAGGTGATGCTGTCAAGCGTGGAAATTGTACTCTCTAATTCACCACTCGTAACATAATGTAAATTGAACACTGCGACTAAATTCCATCAATGTAAATCTGTTGGATTGAAAAGTGAAATTTTGGTTATGTATTAATTAATTAAATTTATTTTTATTTATTGGTAAGGGGGCTCGTAGTTGTTTATTTCTTTCAGTAGCCTAGCTCAGTTATCTGTTAACGTTCCATCTATCCGTCCACACTGGGCAATAACACCGTGGGAGGTCATCCCCTAGTTAACGATCGCCAAATCAATTAAAGAGGCTTTATTGTTTTAAAGCCCCCGTTACGAAGTGGAAGCTATCGTTCGGGATATTTTGAACAGTGGATAACAGATCTGGGCAGATTTTGAATAGAAATAAGGGTACCATAGCAGTGATAAATTTGTTTATTATTTAAGCAAGGAATTACGAGGTTGAATCGGGTCAATATCTATGCATTTTTGTAATTTGTGCATGCCATTGTTGAGATTTTCTTTAATGTTTGTTATGACATTGTAAGAAATTAAGATTCCGTACCTGAACTGCTGATAGCGTGGTCGTTGTCTGAATTCAAGTAATTCAGAAGAAGTATTGCCTTTAGTTACTCTTGCGAAAAGAGATAATTAAAGAAGTCTCGGGGGAGTAATTGCACATTTGGTGCGAGCAAACTGAATTTGGGGATAAAAATTCAGAATTTTGTACTGCCAAAAGCTGTTAGGTTACTTTTGAGGGATTTTAAGTAAATCTGTAGGTTAAGACTTTACTAGAATAGAATACGGGTAAGTATTCTTAAAGAAGCTGTTTCCCGTAAGGCAGTAAAAGGTTAGTGAGTACTAATCTAGGTCAGTTGGTTTGTACACAGTCGAGTAGACTAGAATGGCAACTGATAGGCAGTTAGTCAGAGAATATAAGTCTATAGGTAGAGACGAATTAGGTTATGAAGGGACCCAATTAGCGAAATTTGTAGAGCGGAGTCTCAAGGAATACAGAGAACAGCAGGCGGCAGAGAAAGAAAGAATGAGACAAGTCGAGGAGAAAGAAAGAATCAGACAAGCCGAGGAAAAAGAAATGGAAGGAGAAATTGAGTTAGCCAGATTGCAAGCCGAAGAAAGAGCCAAGGAGAGGGAACATGCGTTAGCCATGGAGAGACTAAGGATCGAAGCGAAATCTAGGAGGGGCGAAGAACTGAACGAACATTCAGGATCCTCAAGCAAAAGATCTGAGGATAGACGTATCGTCCAGATAACCATGCCGATGTTTAATGACAAGGACGAAATTATCGATAACTTTTTAACGCAGTTTGAAAAGTTAGCTTTCATCTATCACATACCCAAAGACCAGTGGGCCATTAATATTTCTGCATTTTTACAAGGAGCTGCCAAGGATGTCTACCATAATATGGCACCCACTGAAGTAGATGACTACGATGCTCTCAAGAAAGCGCTATTACGGCATTATGAGTTGTCGGCTGAAAGTTTCCGCAAACGTTTCAGAGAGTCGTATAAGAAAGCAACGGAGACAAACGCACAATTTCATACTCCCGTACGCGTGCTTTTCGATAAGTGGATTAAAATGACAGGAACCGCGCTTACTTATGAAGGTATACGGGAAGAGATCTTGAAAGAACATGTCATCAGTAGGTATCGGAAAGACCTGATCGTATTTTTGGCGGAGAGTGATTTCGCAACCTTAGAAGATATCAGTGTGATGGCTGAGCGATATGAGAGTGCACACTCTCGTCCGACCACCTGGAGTGGCAGGGGTCGAACCAGCGTCCCTGACTTTAGAAGAGCTAACGGTTTGACACTTCATAGGCGTAATGGTCAAAATGGTGGGAAGCCAGGGGCTGATAATCCCAGCCGTGATCAATTCCGTGGCTCAGGCAAGTCCTAAGTGGTAGATAAGGGTACCCTTGGTAAGAAAGATGAAGTTGTGTGCTACGGTTGCAACAAACCTGGCCATATTCTCAAGAACTGTAGGAAATATCGTCCCACGATAAATGTAGTGACACCAGGCACTGGTAGGAAATGTAAATTAGTGGAGTGGTCGAATACAGCAACAGCTACGGTAAATGGAGAGAAGGCTACTGTGTTGTATGACACCGGCTGTAGTTGTCCAGCTTTGGTGGATAGCAAATTTGTTAAACCTGCTGATTATACAGGTGAGACAGTGGAAGTTCAATTTGCTAATAGGAGTAAAGATTCCCTTCCAGTTGTTTACACCGATCTTGATTCGCCGTATGTGAAAGGACGAATTCAAGCAGCGTGCTTGTCAGGGTTGTCGCATGACCTAATTTTAGGATGTAGGTATGTGTTGCCACAGTCTAATCCTGTGACGTGTACACCCGTACACGTGGGGTCCGTGGAGACAAGGTCTATGAAGCGAAGGTCAGAGTCGAAGCCGCTGAACCCCTCGACTTCGCCCATAGATAATTTGCTACCTGGTGAATTAAGGAGACTTCAAGAGGAAGATTCTACCCGTAACAGGATACGCGGGTATGCAAAGGAGAAGTCAATGCGGAACTTACCTGACGGTGAGGTAGAGTTCGCTCTGAAACGGGGTATCTTGTATCGATACGCCCGAAAAGGGGCCGAGAGGTATAAGCAGGTAATTGTACCTCGATCTAAGAGAGAAGAAGTGCTTAGGCTAGCACATGAGAGTCTACTCGTTAGTTACATGGGCGTGGCAAAGACGAGAGATGGGTTTGTAAGGGAGTTCTACTGGCCAGGTGTGTATGGGGATGTAATGAGGTTTTGTCTGTCGTGTGACAAGTGTCAGCTGGTGGCACCTAAGACCTCACATCGCCCAGTGCCACTAGGAACCACCCCTCTGATTGATGAACCTTTCTCAAGGGTGGCTATGGATTTGATAGGTCCGATAAAGCCTGCGTCAAAAAGTGGTAATCGTTATGTGTTAACGATTGTTGATTACGCTACCCGAAACCCGGAGGCCGTTGCATTGAAGAACATTGATTCAGTTACGGTGGCTGAAGCTTTGTTAGGAGTTTGGTCCAGAGTTGGTGTCCCTGAAGAGATACTAACTGACCAAGGGACGCAGTTTGTTAGCCAGGTGATGGAAGAAGTGAACCGGTTACTTTCCATTAGGCACCTGCCTACTACCCCGTATCACCCGCAGTGCAATGGTCTCGTTGAGTGTGTCAATGGGACGTTGAAACAAGCTCTGAAGAAGCTGTGCGAAGGCCAACCCAAGGACTGGGATCGATACCTTCCCGCGATACTTTTCGCGTACCGCGAAGTACCCCAAGCTAGTCTAGGATTTTCGCCGTTCGAACTAGTCTATGGGAGAACAGTGGGAGGACCCATGGCTGTATTGAAACAGTTATGGACGGATGCAAAGGCATCCGAGGAAGTACGAACAACGTATCAGTATGTTGTTGATCTCCGTAACAAGCTGGAGGAAGTTTGCAGCTTGACGCAGAAGAATCTCTGTGACGCACAGGGACGTCAAGCCAAGTACTATGACAAGAGGGTGAAGGAACGTAAGTTTGAAGTAGGTGACAAGGTGTTGTTGTTGTTACCGTTGGAGCACAACAAACTCCAAGTATCCTGGAGAGGACCATTCGTTGTAACGGAAAGGAAGGGTGGACAGAACTATCGTATCAAGGTGGGAGATAAAGAGAAGTTGTACCACGTCAACCTTCTTAAACGCTATCGTGAAAGGGAGACACCTACTGAGTTCGTGGTTGCTACAGTTGTGACCGAAGAACCCGACGACAACGGAGGAGTGGCGGAAGTACTTCCTAGTTGTCCTTTGACGAGGAATGAACCTACGTCGACGTAGTCCTTGACGTAACGTTAACGTCAGAACAACGTGAAGAGGTGGAGGAGATACTCCACGACTACGCAAGTGTCTTGACAGAGAGACCAGGCATGACGGACCTGGAAGAGTTCAGTTTGAAGTTACTGGATGAAACGCCTGTGAAACTGAAACTTTATCCACTGCCTCATGCGAAGTTAGAAACTGTACGGAACGAAATTCGAGCTATGCGTGACTTAGGGGTCATTGAACCAGCGGAATCCGCATATAGTTCACCGGTTGTGTTGGTCCAGAAGGAAGATGGTGAACATCGCTTTTGCGTTGACTATCGGAAATTGAATAGGATCACGGAAATTCAGGTGGAAAAATGTTACCAGATCCTGAGACAATATTCGACGGAGTAACTAACGCCAAATATTTTTCGAAAATAGACTTGTCACAGGGATATTGGCAAATTCCAGTTCGCAAGGAAGACCGTCCAAAACTTGCCTTTGCAACACCAGATGGGACCTACCAATGGGTAGTTATGCCGTTCGGGGTCCAGAACGCACCCAGCATTTTCACCCGAATGATGAGGAAATTGCTAGAACCTTTAAGAGGGACCGGAGTTTCGAATTTCATGGATGATTTGTTATTGGCGACAGCTACTTGGGAAGAACACGTGGTCTTACTGAGAAAAGTTCTGGAACGACTTAAACAGACAGGGCACATCCAAATGTCACATAGGATTTCGGAGACTGACTTATCTAGGACACACCCTCAGTGAAGATACATTAACCCCAGACAGTGCAAAAGTCGACCAGTAAGCATGTTGCAAATTTCAGTGCAGCTGCTAGTTCGTTGACTGACTTGACAAGGAAGAAGGCTCCGACGAAAGTTATTTGGACCGACGCTTGTGAGAGGGCATTTCAGACATTGAAGGATAGGTTGACGTCAGACGCCGTAGTGAGACTACCAGACGTGACAAAGGACTTTGTCTTAGGTACCGACGCTTCTGACAGTGGTCTTGGTGCACTTTTACTGCAGGAACATCATGGGAACTTATTCCCTGTTGAATATGGTAGTAGGAAGTTATGTCCCGCTGAGCGTAATTATTCAGTTACCGAAAGGGAATGCCTAGCGATTATCTTTGGAATCACTAAATTCCAGCGCTACCTGTATGGGCGAAAGTTTACTCTGCAAACTGACCACCAACTACTTTCTTATTTGGCCCAAGATGAATTGACGAATGGATGTTTGATGAGATGGTCATTATTTCTTCAGCAATATCAAGTCCAATTGCGTTACATTAAAGGAAGCGCCAATGTAGGAGCGAATTGTATGAGTAGATTAGTTGATTCTGAGGTTAAGGGGTCACATCAGGACATGTAAACAATAACTTGAAATGTAACGTCAAAATTCGGAGAGAAAAATCCCAGATTTTACTCTTAAGGGGAGGCCTATGTAATGTGTCGAATTTTGAAGAAGTACCGAATCCTAAAGTTGAATAAATTGTGCATTGAAGTTATCATAGTCAAGCCAGAAAGGTCTTGAGAAAGTTCACTGATTTCTCTCATTTCATCTCTGAAACATATAAGGGTCTACATTTAAGCTTCAGTGGAATTGACCCAGTCATCGTAA